>JAVGWX010000021.1:50437721-50630221 GCA_036924085.1 Ariolimax columbianus
CGAGAGCACGAATGCAAGCACGTGAGGACATAAATGTAAATATATATACCTTGGCTGTTGTCAAGGATGAATACTTTGGCTCTATGATAACAAACGATGAGGACTGAGCAATGGAAATAAAGAAACGATTTCCACAACGATGCAGTAACTGAATAGTATATACAATGTGGGGCATAACACTAATAAAGAATTACAATTGAAGATGGTCAGAAGATGGATATTCCCTGGTGGTAATGATTGGAAACATGGACCGTCACACACATGTTATGAAAGAGGAACCGTACAAAATGCTACAGAAGAATCCTAAAAGTACTTTGGGTAAAGGAAATAACAAATAAAGCCATTCTGCAAGATCTGGGGGTCGAAGAAAATTGACTTAAAAACCACGCTATTTCTCGGAAACTGAGATTTTTCTGCTCATATACCAACTCTATCTGCTCATATAACAACTATGTCTGCTCATATACCAACTCTATCTGCTCATATACCAACTCTATCTGCTCATATACCGTCGATGCAGCTTGGTCGCCAGAGGTTGATTCATCTGTGTTCTCCTCATGTTCCGCATATTTTTGATCCAAAGATTCCTCTGACATTGAAAGAGTTCACCTGCAAATACATTTACAACAAACAATTAAACCCGATTGATTGATTGGCTGCATATTTGATTCATCTTTTTGCTCAAAATGAAACATTGTGCCTCTACTACAGCTGGCATCTTTAAACAAAGGAGATTTGAAATGTTTGACCATTCAGGAGATTACTAATGTGTAAGATTTACATATGAGTTAAACATATTCTTAACGCTTGGAATGTCATTTAGGTGGCGTGTAATAATTTGTCAATGTTGTTGTTGTTGTTCATCCATCGTAATCGATTAGGACCACATTGTCAGAATTCAATATTCGCATATTCGAAGATGGCTAAATCAGTCAATCTGAGAACTGAATTGTCTGTCGCATTTAGACCAAGGAAAAGGATATACCCTACCTCCAGGGTTGAAGAGTTAATATCAGCTGACTTGAGAAGCGATGGTCTCTGTGTAGTTTCATTTATTATTGATGCCTTATGTATTTGAACACCCTCAGCAATATTGCTGAGCCAGTCTGTGATGTTGGTGGCAATTTTTTCCCAGCCTTCATGGTTAATACCGCACTAGATCAGTGATTTCTAAAGCGTTCCCTTGCACCGTTTCTACACACCACCGCTTGCTTTCTTCCCATATTGCAGTTCACCATAGAACAGTTCTTTGGTAGATGTTGATGGACGTGCCTGCCAAATGGCTAGAGCTCATACCAGCTGTGCTGCACATATCATGGTGTGTAAACTGGGCATGCCCGATTGTGCTAGCCCATCTGCGTTTGGCCAGATGTCTTGCCATCTAACACCCAGCAGTTTCTGCTGCCAGTGCATTTGGAAGTGGTTTTCTACTTCTTCTTTGTTCGTTCTCAATCTCCCACTACCAAACCCTGAAAGGGCTCAAGTAGCAGAATTTAGTCCAGAGAACGGAATGCGTTGTGTCGTGTTTACATCTTGACTGCGATTTTTGCACCTTTCGGTCCAACACATCCGACTTCAGCAAGAATGTTTTGAGTACCGGGTTAGCATTCCCTCTTCGATCCCTTCTCCTTAGCCAGTCTGCCCTGCTGCAGCCTGTTATCCAGGATCATCGCGTGGAGTTGTAGAAGGGCCTTGGCAGCTCTGGATCGCTGGCCCTGACACTAGCAGTCAGCTATGAGTCGCTGACAACTGCAGCTCATGCGCTGCTCAGCATCTTGATCCCAATTTATGTTTATAATGAATTATATATTAATATAAAAAAGGTTTAATATTTCCAAAAGACTAACAAAAAAAGATACAATCAAATAAATAGAAACTAAATGGTTGTTAGTTGGTTGCTAACGCCCACAATGGGTTGGTAACCATTTTGTGCGCCCTGAAAAAGGCGGATCTTGTGGCAGATTGCAGTAGCTTTTCTGACATCCTGAGCGTGCTGAAGAAGTGGACCGGGCTCCTCCTGGAGGTTGTGCAATGCTTGGCTTCATCTTCTTGTCACTTATTACTACGGGGATCACGTCGAACTTCACCTTGTTAGCCAGACTGTTGTCCTCAACAATAGCCCGTTTCCAGGACGACCAACGAGGAGGGTCTTGTGTGTTTCTCCTGACCCTGGCTAAAATTGTCTGACCAGTGTGTTTCTCCTGACCCTGGCTAAAATTGTCTGACCAGTGTGTTTCTCCTGACCCTGGCTAACATTGTCTGACCAGTGTGTTTCTCTTGACCCTGGCTAACATTGTCTGACCAGTGTGTTTCTCCTGACCCTGGCTAACATTGTCTGACCAGTGTGTTTCTCCTGACCCTGTCTAAAATTGTCTGACCAGTGTGTTTCTCCTGACCCTGGCTAACATTGTCTGACCAGTGTGTTTCTCCTGACCCTGGCTAACATTTTATAACCAGTGTGTTTCTCCTGACCTGACCCTAGCTAACATTCTCTGACCAGTGTGTTTCTCCTGACCCTAGCTAACATTCTCTGACCAGTGTGTTTCTCCTGACCTGACCCTAGCTAACATTCTCTGACCAGTGTGTTTCTCCTGACCTGACCCTAGCTAACATTCTCTGACAAGTGTGTTTCTCCTGACCCTAGCTAACATTCTCTAACCAGTGTGTTTCTCCTGACCTGACCCTAGCTAACATTCTCTGACCAGTGTGTTTCTCCTGACCCTAGCTAACACTCTCTAACCAGTGTGTTTCTCCTGACCTGACCCTAGCTAACATTCTCTGACCAGTGTGTTTCTCCTGACCTGACCCTAGCTAACATTCTCTGACCAGTGTGTTTCTCCTGACCTGACCCTAGCTAACATTCTCTGATCAGTGTGTTTCTCCTGACCTGACCCTAGCTAACATTCTCTGACAAGTGTGTTTCTCCTGACCCTAGCTAACATTCTCTAACCAGTGTGTTTCTCCTGACCTGACCCTAGCTAACATTCTCTGACCAGTGTGTTTCTCCTGACCCTAGCTAACACTCTCTAACCAGTGTGTTTCCCCTGACCTGACCCTAGCTAACATTCTCTGACCAGTGTGTTTCTCCTGACCTGACCCTAGCTAACATTCTCTGACCAGTGTGTTTCTCCTGACCCTAGCTAACATTCTCTAACCAGTGTGTTTCTCCTGACCTGACCCTAGCTAACATTCTCTGACCAGTGTGTTTCTCCTGACCTGACCCTAGCTAACATTCTCTGACCAGTGTGTTTCTCCTGACCTGACCCTAGCTAACATTCTCTGACAAGTGTGTTTCTCCTGACCCTAGCTAACATTTTCTAACCAGTGTGTTTCTCCTGACCTGACCCTAGCTAACATTCTCTGACCAGTGTGTTTCTCCTGACCCTAGCTAACATTCTCTGACCAGTGTGTTACTCCTGACCCTATCTAACATTCTCTGACCAGTGTGTTTCTCCTGACCCTAGCTAACATTCTCTAACCAGTGTGTTTCTCCTGACCCTATCTAACATTCTCTGACCAGTGTGTTTCTCCTGACCCTATCTAACATTCTCTGACCAGTGTGTTTCTCCTGACTCTAGCTAACATTCTCTGACCAGTGTGTTTCTCCTGACCCTATCTAACATTCTCTGACCAGTGTGTTTCTCCTGACCCTATCTAACATTCTCTGACCAGTGTGTTTCTCCTGACTCTAGCTAACATTCTCTGACCAGTGTGTTTCTTCTGACCCTAGCTAACATTCTCTGACCAGTGTGTTTCTCCTGACCCTAGCTAACATTTTCTGACCAGTGTGTTTCTCCTGACCCTAGCTAACATTCTCTGACCAGTGTGTTTCTCCTGACCCTAGCTAACATTCTCTGACCAGTGTGTTTCTCCTGACCCTAGCTAACATTCTCTGACCAGTGTGTTTCTCCTGACCCTAGCTAACATTTTCTGACCAGTGTGTTTCTCCTGACCCTAGCTAACATTCTCTGACCAGTGTGTTTCTCCTGACCCTAGCTAACATTGTCTGACCAGTGTGTTTCTCCTGACCCTGGCTAACATTGTCTGACCAGTGTGTTTCTCCTGACCCTGTCTAAAATTGTCTGACCAGTGTGTTTCTCCAGACCCTGGCTAACATTGTCTGACCAGTGTGTTTCTCCTGACCCTGGCTAACATTTTCTAACCAGTGTGTTTCTCCTGACCTGACCCTAGCTAACATTCTCTGACCAGTGTGTTTCTCCTGACCCTAGCTAACATTCTCTGACCAGTGTGTTTCTCCTGACCCTAGCTAACATTCTCTGACCAGTGTGTTTTTTCTGACCAGATGTTAGCCCTATCGTCACAATAGAAATTAAATAAAAGGCTATTATCTGTACATGCACTAAATATTGATGCAACAATTCAGATCTATTAAGTAAGGTCTGCTGGGGACTTTGTTCGTGGCATGGACAAGAATAGCACCACTGGCACATAGAGAGCATGTCGTAAGAGGCGACTAATTGTGTAACATGGCATAACACCGCAGATTGTTGGATCTGTTTCTGCTACTCCACTCGGTGTTGTGACAGAATATCGAGTTTTCCGTCGGGACGAGTTAACCTCACTGGTATGATTGTCAGTGTTGTGTATTGAGGCGACTGGCGCATTTTTGATTTTTCTGCAATATCGGTGTGTTATGGACCGTTTTGTACCTGACAGAGCCCATCCCTCTCCAGGCAACGTGTCCCTCTACATTGTTAATTTGTCTATGATCTCCCTGTCTATTCAAGGATGGTGTCACAGGTTCACTCTGAAGGTTATACCATTTCGTATTCTATTTCCGGTCTCGTTTTCATCTTGGCTATTAGCTCGTGTGCTTTCTGTGTTCGACTTTATCCTATAAAATGTTGATTGAAATATATCTCGGCGCTTTGTCAAATTCAATTTGAAAAAGGGACATAAAACCTGTTTCCAAGAGGAATCTGTAACACTACAATTGTAGACCCAAAAATCACAGAAAAACACACCGAATCAGGACCAATCAGATCAGCAGTCATGTTGGCGCTCGATCAGGAAGGACATCTCATACTAAGGCGATTTAAATAGTTTTACCTCCAAGGCCATAACTATGGCATCTGTGCTCAGATCTATGTGACACCTACGTGAAAATAATCTCTAATAAAGGGACTATAGGTGCATGTAGCGGCATATGACTGGACGGTGACGCGTGCGCACAGCAGACAGCAAAATGGAAGCCTACTTTGAAATTCGACTGAAGCCACATGCTGTGATTTATTTCCTGACGGTGGATGGTTGTCTGCCCATCGATATACATCGTGAAATGACTGAAGTATATGGTGACGCCTGTGTGGATGTTAGTCCTTGCAGATTGTGGACACGGACTGTAAAGGGCAACACTTCAACCATGATGAACCTGCATGACACGGCTTGCATCAAACGAATGATCACAGCTATCAATGCACAGCTCCAAGCTGGCGTGGTACAACTGATTCGTGCTAATTGCCGTGCCGAGCAGACAGATATTCCCACAATGCGTATTCCTTCGATTAAGCGAGTCCATCCCATCATCGACTTTCTATTTGGTTAAAGGAAAGTGTGTACAAGAGAGACCCCACACATTCTAACACGGCATAGGAAACAGCAGGTGTGCCAGGAACTTCTGAAGCGATATGAACAGAAGGGCATTTCCCGGAGAGATGATCTGCATTACGCCTTTGGACCATTATGGTACTCCAGGAAGAATGAGACAAGGATTGAAGCAGATTTTGGCATCATGCAATATTTCCTGATTGAATACTAGATGTCAGGCCTTCTTCTTCTTTTTCGTTAGTCCGTTCTCTCTCTCCCGCTACCACACCCTGAAAGGAGCTTTGCAAGTAGCAGGATCTTATCTGAAGAACGGAATGCGTTATGTCGCAGTTTACAGATTGGCTGCCATCTTTGCACCTTTCAGTCCAACAGAAAAGAATTTAGCGTGACATTTTTTAGTACCGGGTTAGCATTCTCTCTTCTTCCCCTTCTCCTTAGCCAGCATGCTCTCTTGCAGCCTGTTATTCAATATCACCACGTGGAGGTGGAGAAGGTTCTTGGCAGCTTTAGTTCGGTGGTCCTGACACTAGTAGGTAGCATTCAAGTAAGTATATCGTCTTTCCAAACATCACATTCCTTCTCCGTGTTCTCTCTACGTAGCAAAGTGCCACACATTTTTTTTGTTTCACCAATATCCTTATCAGGTGCCTGTTCTGGGTGATCCTGGATAACAGGCTGCAACAGGGCAGACTGGCTAAGGAGTAGGGGTCGAAAAGAGAAGACTAGCCCGGTCCTCAAAAATTATTTCTGAAGTCGGATGTGTTGGATCGAAAAGTGCAATTATCCCAGTCAAGCTGTAAACTACGACACAGAACATTCTGCATCTTGACTACATTCTGTCTATCTATCTTTTCATCCGTCCATTCAATCATCTATCTATCTATCTATCTATCTATCTATCTATCTATCTATCTATCTATCTATCTATCTATCTATCTATCTATCTATCTATCTATCTATCTATCTATCTATCTATCTATCTATCTATCTATCTATCTATCTATCTATCTGTCTGTCTAGCTGTCTGTCTGTCTTTCTGTCTGTCTGTCTGTCTGTCTGCCTGCCTGCCTGCATGTCTGTCTGTCTGTCTGTCTGTCTGTCTGTTTGCCTGTCTGTCTGTCTATCTATCTATCTATCTATCTATCTATCTATCTATCTATCTATCTATCTATCTATCTATCTATCTATCTATCTATCTATCTATCTATCTATCTATCTATCTATCTATATATCTATCTATCTGTATATCTGTCTACCTGTCTATCTATCTGTCTATCTATCTGTCTGTCTGTCTGTCTGTCTGTCTACCGTCTGATCCTGTTCTGCCTTCCGGCGTCATGTGTATAAGTGATATCTGGATAACGCCTTGGTGCGCTCTTGGTATAAGGTAGAACTGGCTGCCTGGAAAATTCCGTCAATCCATCTTTTGAGAGGTCGGCCTCTAACTCTGGTACCGCTGTGTTTAGGTGTTAGAGCCATCTGTGATATGCTGTTGTGTTGATGTGATATGTGGCCAAACCACTGAGTTTGCTGTTGTTTCTATTTTTCTCTTATCTGTTTGCTGACAGTATTAAAGTTTGACTCGGCTAGCATAGCTACTTGCAAAGCCCTTTTCAGGGCTTCCTAGCGGGAGATTGAGAACGAACGAAGCCAAGCCATGCGCTTGTCAGTACACACGGAACACTTCTCAAAAGATACTCACACGTGTTTCTGCTTGAACACGCTAAATGATCATCACTGAGTGCCGGATTTTGAGAATCATAGTAACGTATAGTTAGTTACAAGAATGTTGCGTATCATTGTCCTTCCTCATAAAAACATGACATGGTCATTATTAGATCGAATAAGTGCAAAGATAAAGGTACGCACCATTCGTCTCCTGTTTCGTGTGATTTTGTTTGCATTGAACGTAACTGAACGTTTTTATACTGGTTTAGAAGAGTGTATACAACCAGTTACATTTGCATTACCGGAAAAACAACGCTGCTCTAAAAGCTATGCGCATTCAATCTAATCTTAAATGCATTAACTCTCCCTGCCTCCACTACCTCCTGAGGCAATGCATTCCAAGCATTCACCACTCGCTGATTTACTGAATTCGCACAGTATAATAAAACGTCACCTCTCGTAGCCTTGTCCTAACTACCCTATCTTTCCTTAACATTGTATATCCCTCTATTTCAAGTTCACTATCCGCAATGTCCTCTTATGCCCATGATTCTGTTAACCATATTATATCTGGTTTTTCTTCTTCTACAAACAGTTTCAATTCTTCTCTTTTATTTACTATGATTTTCACATTTGCATAAAAACATTTTGATTTTTGATTTTGTGGATTTTCCAACGTTTACTGATTTCACACTTCCCTGACTCGAACTCTTCCCTTTGACTGCCTCCTCTATACTTGTTTTATGCTTATCTTTAGTCTCATACTTCATAGGCCTAACTAGTTTACATTTTTAGCACAATGATTAAACATTTACTTTGCTACACCATGCTGCCCTATCTCATTTAGATGGAACCGTTCCTAGCCAGAATTTTATATTTGTCTATTTTCACATCAATAAATTCTATATCCATATCTGTACACATTTTCAAATCAATAAATTCTATATCCATGTCTGTATACATTTTCACATCAATAAATTCTATATCCATATCTGTACACATATTTACATCAATAAATTCTATATCCATAAGTGTTCTCATTCTGATGAAACAGACATCTACTCATTGACTGCAAAACGCCTGCGGACATGTAGAAAAGATTATTACAAGCACTGCCGACAATTACCAACATACTGTACAGAGCAATGAAAAAACTGAAGAAGACATGTACGTATTTAAGAATGGTATTGCGATGCCAAGAGCCAGCTTGCTCAGCAGCTATGGGATAACAATAACAGCTGAAGGATGTCGATCAGCTGACATTCATCGCCGGAAGTGTATGGTAACAAAAGTATGTCAAAGACAGCAATAAAGAGTAGGACTGCGATGTTTAAAGAAGGACGTAAGTTAAAGAAAGATCTCCCGACACCAGATCAGCTGCATATTGTTGCGTCAGAAGATGCCATCTACAAAATTGATGCATCAATTGGGATAGACCGTCGCCGGAGCTTACGTTCGCTAGCAGAGGAATTTGCTGTGTCTATAGGGCCAGTTCAAATAGAGGTTAGCAAGTAACTGCAGTATCGGTACCCATTGTGAACACCTTCCGATACTCCAGTTTCCTGCTAACCATTTGAACACGCCTTGTTCATAAAAGTTACTTAGTCCACGTTGCTAGTTTCCTTGACCTTATGGTTGAAGGTAGTTGAGGTTTCTCCAGCTATGGATGTATGTGTGTTTGTGTGTGTAGCGGTGCTGTATTTTGTTTATGCGTACGTGTTTTGTGTGTGTGTGTGTGTTTGTGTAGATGTTGATTGCCAGTTTAAGTAGCACAGTATTGGCTGTTTACATAGCCTACATTACTTCCTGAATGTGAGAGTCCAGATAATGACGAGCGAGTGTCAATAACAAAGTATCGCCTCATTATCAGATACATAAAATAAAAATCATCAGAAATGATTTACGTTTCTATTATTGTTGGTTGTTTACATGTGTCACAGCTTGCATGTCATTGGCGCTTTACACCTGTTACATGTCAAACTCGGCCATTTCCCTCATGCAATAAAGGTGTTAGTACAAGTTAACTGTGTGTGACAGTTAACGACAAGTACAGGAATGTATATAATATGTCAAAATTGTTCTGAAATTATTGAAATATTACTTTTATTTTTTTTTCTCGATCGTTTATCACTGATTTGTTTAAAAATGACAAATAAATGGTCACACACGAACTTCGTGTTTCAGTTGATTCAGTTCAGTGCAAGTGCCATTAGCATCGAAGGTAATCTGCAATGGATGTCCTGTGTACGTTTTATCTTGCAGCAATGATGCTATCTGACATACATTTTTCCAAGCCATCTTTTGATGGTATCCGCCCACTTATAACGTTGTCTACTTCTTGAATGACTGCCTTCCACCCTACCCTCCAGTCTGTTCTTCAATAAAGAGGTTTTGTTGAGCGAGCTGCGACGAGGGGAGCTTATGACCGCTGATAAGCTAAACTACAGTCAAACAAAGACAAAAACCAGAAACAAAAGGGAAAGATTCTCCCTACTCAATTTAGTTGCTTGGAATGTGCGCACTCTACTTGACAGAGTCTAACCGAAACAGACCAGAGAGGCGTACTGCCCTTATTGGAGCAGAATTACCAAGAAACAGCATTGACACAGGCCAGAGAAGCGTGCTGCCCTTATTGGAGCAGAATTAGCCAGGTACAACATTGACATAGCAGCACTAAGCGAAACCAGTTTTGCTGGCGAGGGTCAACTCTGCGATAAAGGGTCAGGCTGTTACTGGGGTGGCAGAGAAACTGAAGAAAAGAAATAGGCAGGAGTTGGTTTTGCAATTAAAACAGAAAATGTTAAAAATTCGCAGAGCCTTTAAAGGGTTTAAATGACAGACTCATGTCAGTCAGGATTCCCCTGCTCCATGATGGGAAACATGCCGAAATCATCAGCGCCTACGGACCGACCATGACGAACCAGTACGATGTCTAGGACAAGTTCTACGAAGAACTGCACGAAGTCATTGCATCAGTTACAAAATATGACACTCATCCTTCTTGGGGACTTCAACGCAAGAGTAGGTGCAGATAGCATATCATGGAATTGCACCATTGGAAAATATGGCGTGGGTAGCTGCATTAGCAATAAACTGCTTCTCCTCCAGACCTTTTCAGAACATGACCTCCTGATCACTAACACGATTTATCGACTTGCTATTGAATGCATCGTCGCTCAAAGAACTGGCACCAAATTGACTATGTACTTGTTAGAAAGAAAGACAGGCAAGTTGTCCTGATGACTAAGTCTATGTGTGGTGCCGAGTGATGGGCAGACCACCGACTCTTTGTGTCTAAGCTAATAATCCTATCAAGTTATCCAGACGTCTTCTGGGAAAGAAGATCAATAAAAGGCTACAGAACTAAGCTACATAATGTGTCGCTCCATCAGACGTTTGCTGCTACCCTGGAAAACCATCTCCAAACTGTCTCGCTAGACGACAAAAGTGTAGATAGCAATTGGGCGGCTCGTAGTGCGCAGGTCTACAACACATCTACCGATATCCTGGTCTTGCTTTTGGTAAACAGAACGACTGGTTTGATGAAAACTCAGAGGACATAAAAATTATGCCAGCTGACAAACACCGTCTCCACAAAATATATTCCAATGACCCAGAGTCAACATCCAAGAACGCAGCTTTCCTAAACGCGCGCAGGACTGTTCAATGCAAACTGCGTTAGTTGCAGGACTCCAGGCTGAGCAATAAAGCGGACGAGATACAACGATTTGCTGACAATCAAGACATGAGAAATTTATATCATGCACTCAGGGCGAACTATGGCCCAACTTCCTCAGGTTCACCCCTCCTCCATGCAGATGGGAAAACGTTAATTACAGATTCGGAAAACAATTATCACTGGCTGGCCAGAGCACTTTGGTGATATCTTGAACCAGCCGTCATCTGTTATCAGCGAAGCCATTGATCGCCTGCCCCAGTATCCTCTAAACGAGGCTCTGGATGATATACCGACTGTAGAGGAGACCCAAATAGCGGTTAGTCAACTCTCCAGGGGCAAAACACCTGGTTCCGAAGGAATTCCTGTGGAGGTCTACAAAATAGGAGTATTGCACTAATTGTAAAACTTCACTTGCTCTTCAAACAGATGTGGCACAGTGAAACCATCCCGCAAGATATGAAGGATGCCTCAATAATTCATCTGTATAAACGGAAAAGTAACGGTCCTCCTTGCGATAACCACCACTGCATTTCTTTACTGTCCATCGCAGGGAAGATATTCGCCAGAATCCTTCTCAATCGCCTCACAGCTCATCTTGATGAAGGTCTTCTACCTGAAAGTCAGTGTGGTTTCCGGAAAGAGCATGGGGCCGCAGATATGATGTTTGCTGCCAGACAGCTAGCTACAAGAGAAATTCCAGGTACAACACTGCGGCATTTACGTAGCCTTCATCGATCTGACAAAGGCGTTTGATAAAGTGAATAGAGAAGGCCTATGGAAAATCATGACAAAGTACGACTGCCCAATGACATTTCTCAGCGTAGAACGGCAACTGCATGATGGAATGCAGGCTAGAGTTCAGGAAAATGGTGCTATATAGAAGTCCTTTCCAGTAAGATAGTTTTGCAGTATAGCATCTTTCTGTTCGTGGAGAAGTGATCATAGAGAGAATATTCCCGACATGTCCAGTCAAACTGGGCATGAAGTGATTTCCAGCACAGTATGTTGACATTTTTTTTTTTTTTCTTTTGAATCAAGATTTGTCTTTCTGTATTCTATTAGTGGAGACACGCTTCTTTCCTCCCCAGATCACGGTCCTATCGCGGACGATATTGGGATAAATTGGCCCGTGTATGGATGCGTGTTTGTATCTGTTTGTGATGTGTTCCAATGAGGCAGTTTTGCAGTACAGTAGCTTTGACAAACCTTGCTGCACGTAGAGGAACATCCCCGAAATACCCATTCAAGCTGGACAGAAACTGATTTCTAAACCCGTGTGTTGGGATTGCAAACCAAGCTTACGCTCGATTTACAATCCTACACCATGCACCCCTATGAGTATGAAATCAAACGTTAGTCGAGTAGGTACGGGAGTCTGAGAGCACAGAGCAGCCGGGATTACGAGAGGTAAACCATTGAACCCTTGAAATTGAACCCTTGGGCTTCACCGTTACCTGAAAGAAAGGGCTTATCGTTGAGTCTACCCAAATTGCAGAGATGTGGTTTCTGCAGATCACAACATAACGTATCTTGTTCTGATATAATTATGTATCAGATATATGTATCGTCTTCGCTTTATTAGACACTTACACGTATACATTATCGATATTGGTTTTCTTGTCTGATGCATCCTGACTCATGAAAATGAAACGTGTTGCGTGTTAAGTCAATAGCCAATCAGAACTTCCAAACGTACATCAATGCCATAATGACGTAAGCTCCACCCCCTTAGCGAATTTAACCGTACATAAGCTCCAGACGGAGAGAGTATAGATTACATTTGTACAAGAATCTTTGGTAAGTCAAATCTGCTAGGTCTTTAGTGGTATGCTGAAGTAACTGTCAGACAGATTTCTTAAATAATATGAACAAAAACAATCATTGCAGTCAGATTAATTTGCTTATATAGTAAAAAAAGAGAAAATCTTTGCAGTCAGAATGATTGTTTAAATAGTATGTAAAAGAGACAATCATTACAGTCGGAATGATTGCTTAAATAATATGTACCAAAGACAGTCACTATTGTCAGAGTGATTGTTTAAATATTATGTAAAAGACACAATAATTATAGTCAGAATGATTGTTTAAATCGTATGTAATAGAGACAATCATTACAGTCAAATGATTGTTTAAATAGTATCTAATAGAGACAATCATTGCAGTCAGAATGATTTCTTAAATTGTATATAATAGACACAATCATTACAATAAAAATGGTTGCTTAAGTAGTATTAACAGAAACAGTCCCTAGTCAGAATGATTGGTAACTTAGAATGTAAAAACATAAATCATTACAGTTAGAATGATTGCTGATACGGTATGTAACATAGTATAATACACATTCAATCATTGTAGTCGGATTGGTTGGTAACTTAGTATATTACAGATTCAATCATTGTACTTAGAATTATTGTATAACTTACTATATTGCACATTCAACTATTTGCATTTACAATTACTGAAAGCTTAGTATATACCTGATTCAATCATTACACTTAGAATGATTGGTAACCTACTATACAACAGATTCAATCATTGCAGTTAAAATGATTGGTAACCTACTATACAACAGATTCAATCATTATAGTTAGAATGATTGGTAACCTACTATACAACAGATTCAATCATTACAGTTAAAATGATTGGTAACCTACTATACAACAGATTCAATCATTGCAGTTAGAATGATTGGTAACCTACTATACAACATATTCAATCATTGTAGTTAGAATGATTGGTAACCTACTATACAACATATTCAATCATTGTAGTTAGAATGATTGGTAACCTACTATACAACAGATTCAATCATTGCAGTTAGAATGATTGGTAACCTAATATACAACAGATTCAATCATTACAGTTAGAATGATTGGTAACGAAGTATTTATGTGTGAATGGTTAACCGATTCGGATCTCATAAACAGCGTCAATTAGAGCTGTTTATTCGCTTCATCTTTATTACGATTGTTATTTCATCCTTCTGTATTTGCTTTTCTCTACACATGATGGCTTCTTGATTTGTGATCTTTTATTTTATGCTACTACGCGCATAACTGTTGTGGTTTTAAGTCTTGTGTATCATTGACAAACAGCTAACAATGGCTTAGATCTTTGGAAGCAGCGGAGATGTGGTTGTACAGTAAAATGCTACGGCTCACATGGTCTGTAAAGACGACTAATGATTTCAGTACTTTGGGAGGCACAAAGACAACTTATTGCAGGGATCAGAACAAGAAAGTCATCCGTTTTGGAACATGTTATGAGAAGAGGCGGCTTCAAGCACGTCGTGACATATCGAAACACAGCAGGAATGAGAGACAGAGGAAGGCTGACAAAGAAGATGTTGGATAGCCTGAAAGAATGGCACATGCAACAATCAACAACAAAGTTGGTAAACGACACACGTGATATATTTGAATGGAGGGGCATGATCACCAACGCCAACCGATAGGGCACCTGATGATGATGTCTTGTGAACGTCGCAGTTGCCTGATTCCCACCTGTTTACGGGGACGACTTCGGGGGTCAATCTTGAGAAAAATACTGTATTCTGTACTACCTCCAGTTTCCTTGACGACGCCTTGCCACTGAATTAAGGCCTCAGTGGACAGGAGAGTGGAGCTACATCTGACGCAATTACTTTCACACGTTAATCTCTTCAAGCGCAAGTTACACCCTTAGACGAGTCCGCAAGTAAATAACGCTTTTATCTATGTTTCCTGGATCGTTCGCACCCTATCTTGACAATGTCAGGGCTGACAGTCCCGAATAAAGGACAAGAATCATAGCCAGAAAGCTCGCTCGCTACAGACTGGACATGGCTGTCCATTAGCGAGACTGGATTTCCCGTCGCAGGTCAGCTTGCTGAGGTTGTGGGATTTAATTTAACTTAACGATTTAGAAGACTCCACAGACAGTATACAACCAATTTCTTGGAGGGTGTTTTTTTTCACTGATGTGCGAGTCCATCTTAATAGACCCAAACACTAGAGCTAAGTAGACCCGCAGCCACTTAAATACCACCTGTAGCTGCTCTTAACAAATCACATGGGGAAAGGTACAGAAAACTTGGGAACATTCTTAATTTGTATGGCACTAGACAACAAACCGACAAACACGTGCAGATACCTTTACATGGTATTGGGCAGAAGAGCGAGAGCCCTGATAATGTTGGATTCGTTACAACATCCTAATTCTGGTACTGAACTTTATATCTATTTACGTCAGTTTAACGAATCCACATAAAGCAAACGATATGAAGACAAGTAATGACTAATTGTCTTGTCCTGTCTTGTTTTATCCATATGTGTCGTGAGGCATCGTGGGGAGTCGTAGTTTTTTGTTCACAGCCAGACGTGTCACTGAAGTGGTCGTCATCCCATGACAAATTAGAATATCCTACACATTTTCTATCCATCTAGTTCTCGGTCTGCCATGGTTTCGAAAACTCGAACGTCTTGCGTTATAGACGCACAAGGGTAGCTCGTCAGCATGCATTCTCATTAAGTGGCCGAACCAAGTGATTCTAGCTTCATGAATATATTCAGATCAGGGTCTTGCTTCAACTATTATTCTCACATCTTCATTGCGCATTCACTCTCTCCTAGTTACGTTGATTGTTTTCCGGAGCAATCTCATCTCACATGTCGTGATCGTTCTCTCACATCTTCATTGCACATTCTCTCTCTCCTAGTTCCGTTGATTGTTTTCTGGAGCCATCTCATCTCACATGTCGTGATCGTTCTCTCACATCTTCATTGCACATTCTGTCTCTCCTAGTTACGTTGATTGTTTTCTGGAGCCATCTCATCTCACATGTCGTGATCTTTCTATCTAGAGTTTTTGTTAGTCCAAGTTTGGCACTGGTAACAGAGAGTTCTCATGAATAGTATTCGTTTTATGGATATGTTTATGTTAGGGTGTTTCAATTATGGTGACAGTTGGCATGGAATTGCATATGCTTTTTGGCACCTGATCTCAATATCTCTATCTAATATGACTTATTTTATTGTTTAATGATTTCCTGATCTCATTTACATGCTCGAGGGGACGGCGTGGCCTAGTGGTTGAGTGGCACGGCTCACGACCCGAAGGTGCTGGGTTCAATCCCCCTCACAGCACCGGCCGTTACCCCGGGGAAGCAAACCCATAGAAAATGCAGGAAGAAGCAGACCCTTACATGAGATGCATGCTGAAGTCGGATGCACTGGGCCGACAGGCGCAAAATAAAAACCACAGTGCAACGCACACCTCCTTGGGGATAGGAGAAATAAGGCGAACGCAAAAACAAAAACCCATAAATAAATAAATAAATAATTTACATGCTCTCTTTTACAGAAAACCATCATGTCGGTCTCTGCAGTTGTTAGCATCACGCTGCTGCTGTTTGTGGTAGCCGTCCCAACTGCCCGTAAGTCACATGTTCAGATTCAAATTTGTTACACAAACGTGACTCTAACAATAATTTAGTTGCTGTCCAAACACGTATGCATGCAGCCTAGTCGACAGTTTAGTTTAGATTAGTGTAGTCGAAGAATCAATGTCATTGAACACGGTTTTAACCATTGTGATATTTCTGTAAAAGATGGCAAAGGTTTAACCCATAAGTACTCCATTTTTGGGGGGAGAATCTCAATGCAGTGCAGGAGCTCTGTAGCACCGGCGAGGATCCCGTAATAGACTGGGATTGCATCATGCCAGGGTTCGAATTCACGGACGGACATAAAATAGTACCTAGTCCTTGGTTTGTGCCTGGTGCGATCAATACTCAGCCACCCCACCTCACATAGGCTGCGACTTTGTATATGAAGAGCTATCTTCCTCCCCGACGGCAATTGTTGCCATGAGACTTACCCTTACTTTGCCTACGCCAGTTTGACTAAGAGAAGATTTAGTATGGTTCGATGAGTTAGATCTGCCAAAGACTATTCAATCCAGTGAGAGCCTGGGTTAAATGCCAGGGCTTGACTTCATTGCCACGGGTCTTCCCATATGGCTCGATCTGTCTCCGCAGCGACGTATTTCACCTGCAGAGAGCAACGCACAATACATGAACTCTTGGATCTCTGTAGCTCCTGCGATGACCCCGGGGATCTGTAGCTCCAGCGATGAACCCAGGGATCTCTCCAGCGATGAAACCAGGGATCTAAGTAGCTCCAGCGATGAAAACATGGATCTCTCCAGCGATGAACCCAGGGATCTCTCCAGCGATGACCCCGGGGATCTCTGTATCTCCAGCGATGAACCCTAGGATCTCTGTAGCTCCAGCGATGAACCCAGGGATCTCTCCAGCGATGAAACCAGGGATCTAAGTAGCTCCAGCGATGAAACCAGGGATCTCTCCAGCGATGAAACCAGGGATCTAAGTAGCTCCAGCGATGAAACCAGGAATCTAAGTAGCTCCAGTGATGAACCCAGGGATCTCTCCAGTGATGAACCCAGGGATCTCTCAAGCGATGAAACCAGGGATCTCCGTAGCTCCAGCGATGAAACCAGGGATCTCCCCAGCGATGAAACCAGGGATCTCCGTAGCTCCAGCGATGAACCCAGGAATCTCCGTAGCTCCAGCGATGAGCCTAGGGATCTTTCCTGCGATAAAGCCAGGGATCTCTCCTGCAATGAACCCAAGGATCTCTCCAGCGATGAAACCAATAAGCTAAGTAGCACCAGCGATGAACTCAGGGATCTGAGTAGCTCCAGCGATGAACCCAGGGATCTCCGTAGCTCCAGCGATGAACCTAGGGATCTTTCCTGCGATAAAGCCAGGGATCTCTCCTGCAATGAACCCAAGGATCTCTCCAGCGATGAAACCAATAAGCTAAGTAGCACCAGCGATGAACTCAGGGATCTGAGTAGCTCCAGCGATGAACCCAGGGATCTAAGTAGATTCAGCGATGAACCCAGAGATCTCTTTCCCGATGAACCCAGGGAACCTTTTGAGTATGGTAAAAACACGCAAGATCACATGGTATGGACATGTTTCAAGGTCATCTTGGATAACCACGGCGGTCCTGCAAAGTACTGTGCCTGGGAAAGATAAGAGAGGGGGGCAGAAACAGAGATGGGAAGACAACAGAAGAGAGTGGACGGGAAGGTCCATCGTTAGAACAAATATCCTGAACAAAACCGAGTTAGTGGCGGGAACTGGTCCAACAATCTGTCGTATTGGTGCCCCAATGACCTTTCAGGTTACGGGACTGGTGATAGTGATGATGATGATGATGATGATGATTGATGATGATGATGATTGATGATGATAATTATGATGATCTTATTGTGATCTCAGTTTTGTCTGATCGTTTCCTTAGTTATTTCGTGAGATTTGAACCTTCACACTTCATCCACCAACAATAGACGACTAATAATCTGATAAAGTACCCTAAAAATATTGAAAATATTACAAATGAGTACTTTGTTATCTTCAGTCGGGAACGTGGCATTCACTGCTGTTCTTCAGGAAGACAATATTGTAGCAAAAGGCGAAGTGGTTGTATTCAGCAACGTTATAACCAACCAAGGCAGCGGATACAACAGCTTCACTGGAGTCTTCACGGCACCAAAGGTCAATATGCTGATCGTCTTTGACAAGTTCTTACATTTTATACTTGTCTTAGTGTCAATATTTTGTAATTTATTATCATGGTTAATTTGTCTTTCTGCAGTGCAATTCCTCATCGTTAGAGTTACGCTGTGTGGGTTATTCCATATTTGTTAAATTACTTTCAATTATACATTCTCTCATTTCGTATATTACTTCTTCAGAACTTAGAATCTATAGTGGTACGCCGGGGTGTTTGTGTATGGCAAGAATAGCACACCTGCCCCACAGAGAGCATGTTGTGAGAGGTGACTAACTGTGGGCGATGGCGTAACACCGGCCATGGTTAGGTGGTTTGTTATGAGCAGCATCAATGGCGTCTTACAGGCTACAGGTCTACTTTGTTCTTGTTAAAATAGATTCGCACATCAGTTAACCACTTTCCGCGGCACTTGTCTCAACGCATCGGAGTAATAAGCTGCTCGAGCCTAGCCCGCTAAGCAGGAAATCCTCCTCCCGACTACATCCAGCTCATACCAGAGCTGGGTCCTGCACAGGGGCATCTGCCACTGTATAAGTACATGTCGACTAAGAATGACTAAGAAGAATTAAGAACTTCATGTAGTGAATTCTCTCATTGTTATCACTATTTTATGGAGTGAATTCTTTGTTTATTTAATTTTTGTAGGTTATTTCCGGCAATGTTAATATTACATCTGTACTACATTCCCTCATTGTTAATATTAATTCCTGTAGTATATCCCATAATTGTTATTGTTACTTCTTGTAACGCATTCACTCATTGTTGTTATTAATTCTCCAATGTATTCCATAGTTGCAAATATTAATTTTTATAGTGCACTCACTCATTGTTAATGTTAGTTCCTGTAGTACAACACATAATTGTTAATACTACCTTCTGAACTAAATTCTGTCAGTGCTAATATTAATTTATTCCTTCAGCAGAGTTATATAATGGCTAATATTACTTTATTTTGTAAATTCTCTCATTGTTATATTAATTTATGTAGTAATTTCCATAATTGTTAATTGTTACAATCTGTAGTATTTTTAATATTTGCTAATATTAATTCATGTAGTAGATTCTCAAACTGCTAATATTCCTTTCTGTTGTATTTATGTCAATGTTAATATTTGTTATGTAGCATAATTTATCATTATTAGTTTTATTAAATATTGTCAATTCAATTTATAGTCAAAATATAGTTGGATTCCGTGGCGAAGGGGTTAAGCCGTCCGTCTCGTGATCAGGCCGTCTGGGTTCGACTCCGGACTCCGTCGTCTTTTTCGCGGGTGCTTGATGCAGAGTCCCCTGCATCTCGTAGTCTACGTCTTGTCGTCTTTTTCTTTAATTTGCCACTGGGGTCGGGTGGCTCGAGACGAGAGATTGAGGATAAAAAGTAGCGCAACTAATCTTTACTAAAAATAGCTCTAGCAAATAAATTATGCCATCAACGTCTCGTTTGACGACGGCCTTTGCCTTGAATAGTCAATTCTCACATTGTTAAAATCATTTTCGATTTTACTATCTTTCATTACTACAATAATTTGATGTCGTTTCTATTAGCACTTAGTAGCAGGAAGTATCAACCTTGAAAGTTCATGTAACATGGCTATCACTTTGTATTTCGTATCCATTGTATGTTTCTCTTTAAGTGTTAGAATTTTGTTTTTTAGTTAGATTTTAATATGGATTTTTACTATTTGATTTAATACAAATAGGTGTCTTTAACAGTTCGACCGAATACGAATATGCATACGAAAAATACATAAATGGCGACGGTTTAGAATTGTTTGAACACAGTTCCAGAGATAATTGGATAACATGCGCATATGCCAGAGCAGGAAGATATTACTTCCGATGAACTTGCTTACATTCATGAGATATTATCATTACATCGGCAAATAGTAAAATACAAAGCAACGGCACACAAATCAGAGTGGCAATGCAGAAAACGCCATAAGACCCTTCTTTATCGGTCAACTGATGCTGTGCTTCTAGTCCAGTGAGGTTCACGAAGGAGACCGTTTCAGGCCTTCGCCGGTCTCCCACAGCTTTTCAAGCTGTTTGGTCTGCACAAGTGGGGCAGCCCTGCAGAATATGTTCTGGTGTTTCCTTGGGTGCTCCACAGTCGCACGTGGAGGTGTCTCTGGGACCCATTATGTTGAGGTGAGACTTGAGTCTTCAATGTCCCGTTTTGAGTTTGAAGATCGGTGTTTATCCATCACTGCCAAATTTCTCTATGCTGCCATTTTCTGGCTTGCATTCTTTATGCTGGTCTCTCCATTCTGTCTTCATAGATCATTTGATGAGTATCTTTACTTCTTTAAAGCTCTGTGGATAGGAAGTCTGCGTGTTTCCACTTCCGGTTTTAGCTAGCTGATCTGCTTTCTCGTTTCCAGGAATACCACAATGGGCCGCAATCCACTGTAGGACTAAATCTGTTTTTTGAGACAACAATCCTATGTTGTATTTGATCTCATGCGAGAGTCTATCTTATTTGGGGTTTGAGATGGCTTGGAGTACACTCCGGGAGTCTGTTAGAATGGCCGTTCTCTTTGTAGTTATGTTTGCTCCATGAACATCTCTTGCTTCAGCTCTGAAATTAGTACAAGTTTCTCCTGCTGGTATGGAGTGATTTTCATTAGAGTGTTTGATGTAGATTCCACTGCCTCCCCTTTTATCGCTTAACGAGGCAAATCCATCTGTGTACACGTATCTTTCAAGAGTTGCTAGGGTACTATCTCTTGAGGTTTAGTAGAACGTGGATTTTTTGCTCTGTTGCCGACTTTTCTGGGTTAATTCTGGAATCTACAAGATTGTTTTGGACCTGTCCTGGCTTATATCCAATGTTCTGGAATGAGTGTTTCGCACTTTTTGGTTTGAACTTCAAAGATGTCTGTCTGTTCTCTGTGGATTTTTCTGGTCTATGGTTGAGACTTTTAATTGTCTGATTCTGATTTGGAACTTCTGAAGATGTTGATCAGGTAACCTCTTAACGTTTTTGAACTGAGTAAGGTATTTATATTTTTTTCTTTAATTTAGAGTCTCAAAATTAGCTGTTTTTCGCCAGCTTTGTAATTGGAGTGCTTTGCAATGCCCCAAGAGTAATTCTGAGACTCTTATTTTGAAATCGTTCTAGTTTTCCTGTATTTGTTTTGGCCGCTGTTGACCAAGTGCTAGAGGCATATTCCATGATTAGGCTGATTACACCAGTGTAGACTTGCTTGAGGATTTTACACTTCCCTGTGACACTTCCTCTATAACCTTGACTGGCTTACTGGTATAGTTAGAAGAGGTAACTGTTAATCCATGATATATTGTTGATAACTCCCGCTAGGAGGATTTTCAGCTTCGTACCTTCTTTCCAGACATTATCGAAGGCACAAGAGAGATCAAAGCAGATGGCTAGCACTTTTCTCTTAAAAGTCTTTTCTATGTCCTGTGTTAGACACGTTAATTGGTTCTATGTGCTTATGTAATGCCTCTGTCCTGTTTGAGTTTAGGTGAGTCGCTCACAAGATACCAGATAAGTCTTTTATGTATCAGGCTTTACATCAGTTTCCCCACACAGCTAAGGAGACTGATGGGTCTGTAGTTTTTAGAACGTTGTTTGTCTTGTCCTAGTTGTCATATGTTGAATGTAAGCCTCTTACTAGAGAACCGAAACAGTACACGCATGTCAGCCCTGGTTACAAATTCCTTTCCAAAGAGGAACCTTTTGCTTAGGGACCGAGAACTTGGCATCCTCCCTACCCGGCCACGTCTCATACGAACGACACCACAACGGTCTAGTGTTTGTTGCATATCATACTTTGTTTTGCGTAGTTGTTCGTTTTCTACTCCCGTGCCACTTAGACTTACATCTTCCGACTTCGACGGTTGAGGTTTTCACTCTGGATGCCTCCTTCCACCCATCTACCCACATTTTCTAATCAGGATTTATTGGCTTAGCCTTAGTTCTTTCTGGAACTACCGCAAGGCAACGGTGGTTTGATGTAGCATTGACACGGATGAGTAGAGGATGAAAGCAAGGAACATTTAACCCATGAAGTGGGGATGGATTGATGCGAGTCAGAGCATGTACCACTCGCCGGTGGATTCTGCGTCCACACCTAAAGGGTTCAATCTACTTCTCATCCCCTTGATCTGGCCCCCTCTCTCAGGACCTGTCCGACTTGGGTGACCCTGCCAGGAGTAAAACTCTCGCCGGCGTAGTTCCCGAGGTCGCTGGAGCACACAAGCTTGCCTATCACGTCATGGTGGGTCAAGGTGGGTCACGTCAAGGTGAGGAGAGCCGAAATAAAAATGTGGCGTTCGTGCGGAGAGAATGAGCGTTCATAGAACAATGTGTTGTTGTGCAGTGGTTTTTGCTATTTTGTACGGGGGAACAAAAGAACGTTTTGTTAAAGATATTTATGGGGAAATGCTTCCTGTTTTACGGTAAGAAGTGTTTGTCGCGCAAAGCGGTGAGTAACTGGGTCGATTCAGTTTCTCAAAAATTGCGGATGAATCCCAACCTGGTCGGCCTTTTCAGAATGGAATAGATGCATTTGTGTGACGGGTCAGAGAGGTTATTTGAGCAGAGATCCGATGATACTCTGATCATCCCAAGATTAGCCAGTACTCTCTGGGACTTGTGGGTTTAAAAATCATAGTTCCTTCTCTCCTAAGCGAACTGCCTGAACAGTCTAACGAGCTTTACTTTCTCTTAGACTGGCTGCCAACCAAAGCTAATGAGCCCAATCTGCCCGTCCAGTTATACCGCCGGGTACTCGGTCGCGCCTCACAGCAGGCTCTGTAAGAAACAGGTGGCCCCCTCATGAAGGTGCTGCAGGGGACACAATAATGTAGGACAGGCCATTGGCATGGAAACTCCTGAACTGCAAGGCGAACAGTAAGTCCAGCGGCGATCTCTACACCTGGAAAAGACAACCCGTATCAGACGCTTCACTTTCCTTTAACGTGCGGGACGTCCAGCCCGACCTCGCTACTCCCCTCGCGTGGTTTAGTCTACAACATAATGCAGGATCCTACATTAGCTGAATACGTTTTGCGATTGACGAAAGGGATGAACTTGAATTGCAAATTTAGCTGAGACAGCAGACCAAAGACTTCTTTGCTGCTGGTTGTTATGCACTGATAAGGCAATGGGGTAAGTGTATCAATGTTGGTGCCCTGATAAGGCAATGGGATAAGTGTATCAATGTCGGTGCACTGATAAGGCAATGGGATAAGTGTATCAATGTCGGTGCACTGATAAGGCAATGGGATAAGTGTATCAATGTCGGTGCACTGATAAGGCAATGGGATAAGTGTATCAATGCTGGTGCACTGATAAGGCAATGGGATAAGTGTATCAATGTTGGTGCACTGATAAGGCAATGGGATAAGTGTATCAATGTTGGTGCACTGATAAGGCAATGGGATAAGTGTATCAATTCTGGGGGGGAATTATGTTGAGATATAAGGGACAATTTAAGTACAATAATAAATTATTTTTAGGTTTTTAATTTCGTTTAGTTTACTTTTTTAAATAGCCTTTTAAGACCTATTTACAGATCTGTCCTCGTGTGTCTAATGCTAATGCTGTTTGTATTCAACCTATCTATGCATATCAATGTTTCATAGGGCGGGCTTTACAATTTCAATGTCAACGCCTTAACCATTAGTGGCAAAGATTTCTGGATTGATATTTACCACAATGACGATTACGTGATCTCAGCCTTTGGAAGACAGAATGGAGACTTTTCCAGCGGAGGTAGGCTCCCAAAAATTATCTTTACTCACCAGCAAAATCCGACAATGTCACTCTTTTTTGGTTGGATGCACAGAAGTGTCAGTCAGGTTATGTTTATGTCAATCCTTAGGAAAAATCTGTACCTCGTGCTACCTCCGGGCGTCTTGGCTACGTTTTGCACTGGAATAAAATAGCCGGGGACGAGAGAGTAGAGTTCATGAAGCAAAAATCATTCTCACTTTAATAAATTCAGGCACAAATTACAATATCAGATATAACAGGTGTTGTCTACATCTTCGCTTACGATCAGCAACTTTTATTTTTATGTTCGTAATAATATAAACACGGTGACGACCCTCTTGATTGCTAAATGACGGAGGGTGTGAATGAGTTGCTCTGGAATGAAAATAAAAATAACCTGACATTAGCCACAATGTACAGGGTTCAACTTCAAATACCGTCAGCTCTAGTCAATTCATCTGTAAATGGGTACCTGACTAACGGTGAGAGAAGGAAAAGTCACGGAGGAAGGAAATTGGCCACTCCACTTAAGAAGCTGTGGCTTAGTATATTGAAGAGGCTAACACTTTATTCCTAACCAGCGGTTGTCTTCTAAAGGACTTCTTTTGCCTTCCTTTTCACGTCCATAACTGCGATGAACTTTTGATCCAGTACTGTTCATGGCTCCTACATTTTGTAGCTGGCTCCTACAGCCAAAACAAATGTCCCACCCCCTGCTTTACAAAACCACGACCACAATGCATAAAAAATTTCAACAAAAAAAAGGGAAACAATCGCTAATTTTATTCTTGATAATTATTCAATATGTTACTGCCCTTAACGTCGACAGACATTCATAAGAAAACATGGCCAACCCCTTCTTTCGCTTTCTAGCTCCATGTGAAGCATACGGCCGCTACTACAACATGCTCGATTACAGGAAGCCTGTTTCCGAGCAATTTCAGTGGTAGTTTCAGCAGTTATGATTTAACATGATGATGCTCCTAGTCACATGCACGACCTTCTTTCTTCACTTGTTAAAGCAGTCATGGAAGATTACACAAATCCTGTCATTTTCCCATGGGTACATCTCGTATTCAGAAAACATGATAGCAACTGTTAAATTTCAATCAAAATAAAGAATATGAAAACACACACACACACACAGAGACAGAGAGAGAGAGAGAGAGAGAGAGGGGGGGGGGGTGGAAAGATATATGGGACGAAGAGACAACATATCGATTATCTGACAAACGGTGTTAACTGTTAATAACTGTTAACTAGTTTCAGACCTGGAAGACCTTGCAGCACTCAAATCCTTAACCTAACACAATTTATAGAGGATCGTTACGAACGCAAATAGGTTACAAGAGTGGTCTATATTGATCTAAGCGCAGCATATGACACAATAAACCATCGTAGACTACTATCAAAGCTATACACCATGACAAAAGACTGGCGTCTGACCAATATCATCAAATGCCTCCTGAAAAGTAGGTGATTCTATGCAACTCTGGGGAAAAAAGACAGCAGATGGCGAAACCAAAACAAAGCCTGGCACAAGGAAGTGTCCTAGCAGCCATGCTATAGAACATATATTCTAATGACCTACACCTTGACACAGACACAAGGACATTGATCTATGCTGATGACACAGCAGTTGCTGCCTAGGGAAAAGGGTTTGAGGAAATGGAAAGCAAACTGTAAATGCCATTGCAGAATACTACCACAAGAATCACCTTAAACCAAATCCCTGTAAAACCCAGGTATGTGCCTACCACCTCAGAAACAGAGAGACAAAAAGAAAACTTCAGATTTGATGGCAAGGGCAGGAGCTTGAACACTGCACGGCTCCCAAATATCTAGGCGTGAAATTAAACCGCACATTGTCTTAAATGACGCATTACCAAGACACAAAGCGTAAGATACACGACAGAAATAATATGATCAGAAAACTGACAATCACAACATTAGGGGAGGGGGGGGGGGGCACAGCCATCAGTCCTTTCGACATCTACACTTGCCTTATGTTTCTCCGTAGCTGAATACGATGCGCCAGTCTGGCGAAACTAGTTGATACAGAAATAAATGAGGTGGGTCGGAAAGTATCAGGGTGCCTAAAACCCACCACCATTGATAAAATATACCCCATATTTGGCATAGCACACCACGAGATCAGAGGAAGCGTCGCAGCAGAAGTCGAACAAGGAAAACAGGAGCACTACCCAATGCACCAAATGTTCGGACATCAGGTACAAAACACAAGACTCAAATCCAGACATTGCTTTCTAAAAACAACAAACCCCATACATAAAAACCCTGAAAGTCGCCGTATCGAGAGTTGGCACGAATTGGTGCAGGTCCCAGAGATGGAACTTCGGAAGGAACCAACTCTTTGACATCATCTACCATACACAACATGGAAGTCGCTGACTCCGAACTGGTGTATCACGGTGGAAGAGGGATATGAAGCGAAGGGGATACACAGATGCTGACACATGTGATTGCGGCGCAATGCAGGACCCAAAACATCCAGTTGACCTGCCCCAACCTCCAGGAAACATGCAATAAGTGCGACATGCTGGAGGCAAATGACAAGGCAATCCATGTCGCTGAATACTGGATGCAAGATATATAACGTGGTGCTTGGACACGGAAAGTAAGTAAGTAAGTAACTGTTAATAGTTAATGTCATATACCCTTATTCGCTCTAATAGTAGCTTGGGAGCACTTCTACAACTGGACTCCTATCAGGAAGCCTCTGACAAAGCATTCGCCTGCTCTAATAGGTTTGGCTTCTGTGGGACATTATTTCTTCTACTTCTTCTTTGTTCGTTTTCAATCTGACGCTACCAAGTCCTGAAAAGGGCTTTGATAGTAGCAGGCTTTAATCCTGGGAATGGAATGCGTTGTGTGATAGTTTAGTTTGACTGCAATATTTGCACCTTTCAGTCCAACACATCCCACTTCAGCAGTAAAGACTTGAGTACCGAGTTAGCTTCCCCTCTTCGATTTCTTCTCCTTAGCCAGTCTGTCCTGTTGCAGCTTGTTATCCAGGATCACCGCGTGGAGGTGTAGAAGGGTCTTGGCAGCTCTGGTTCGTTGACCCTGACGCTAGCAGTCAGTTTTGGGTTGCTGATCTCTGCAGCCCTAGCACTGATTATTATCTTGATCTCACATTGTGTTTGACTTGGTGAGATAGTCACCCAAGTGCGACTATACTCAGAGACGTTTTACGACATACGGACCCAAGTCCTCCTTTACGACATACGTTAAGCGATCAATGGTTCTATTCTTTCCTCCACAGTATGACGTAAGGATGTATATTTGAGGATTAGTAAAGTTCCCATTAACACGTCTCTGTAGCATATTGGGAATATTGTGCAAGGTCCACAATTTTTTTGACCAGGGTTGATGTGCTCAACATCACGCCAAAAGCCTTTACTTTCCAATTTATTCTGGTACCAAATTATGTAGGCTGAGTCGACCACAGGAGCCGTTTTTGGATCAGAAAAATACGGGCCCAACTGGGGACAGATTCCTGATCGCTCATCTGTTAAGCCAATGCATTTCTCTCTCTATGTTCAAGTGAAACCGGACCAAACTGCAACAAGTTATCATACGTAAGGTGCGCATGATGACGTCACTTCTGGTGTAAACAGCACATACCAACCGTCATGTTTGCAAACTTTCATTAACCTCCGACTCATAGTTTCCTCAGCAGACCGTTGAAAACATAATGGATGTGATATGGAATCCGTCCAGGGATTATCAGCGAGCGGTAATACTGTTTCTAACAGCTGAAGGATGTAGACCAGTTGATATTCATCGCAGAATACAGGCAGTGTATGGTGGCAAAAGTATGTCGAGGACAACAGTGAAGAACTGGACAAGGGTGTTTAAAGAAAGACGTGAGTTAACGCAACAATAAACGCCTTACCTGGTCTCGGAAGATTTTTTGTTAACTCACGGAGGATAACGACATTTTCAAACTTGACGGCTGGTATGTGTTGTCAACACCAGAAGTGACGTCATCATGTGCATCGTACGTATGTTCACTTGTTGCAGTTTGGTCCGGTTTCATTTGAACACGCCTCGTACCTTAGTCCATAATGTCTTTCAACATTTTCATGATCTAATTAAAGTTTGCTATTTTCGTACATGCCTGTCTTCCACCTGTCTACTTCTGAATCAAGCAATTGTGACTGTTACCAGAATATAACCCAATTTTCATCTTTCATAACTTGCCCTTACAACCAAATGGAAAATTATGTTTCAAGTGTTTTTGTTGTTGTCTGTAACAGATAACAACACCAATGGTGTCACATAACCTGATATTTTGTGTGGATGTGTTTCAGGAAACAGCGTCGTTTTAAGACTGAGAACGAGCGATACAGTGTATGTGAAGGCTCGCCGGACTGCGCATCTCTACGGGAGGGCAAACGATATCTATTCGGCCTTCACTGGCTTCTTGGTTAATGACAGGTACTCAACTCACTAAGATGATAATGACGTAAGAGAATCACTCACGTGACACACAACGAAATAACATGTGTCTCTGTATCAGTTCAGAATTAAACAAATTCCTCCATCGCAGAGTTTTCAATTCTTTCTTAAAACATCCACTACGTATTCCTTCAATCTCATTCATGGCCTTCGCTCACCTATTGATTTTTCTCATTACACGAACAGCTACTTTCTTGTATACCAAAACGGGGATCAAGATGCAGTGCACGAGGTGCAGCTATCGTCAATCCAAAGCTGACTGCTAGTATCAGGGCTTGCTGACCAGAGTTGCCAAGACCCTTCTACACCTCCACGCGATGATCCTGGATAACAGATTGCAACAGACCAGACTGGCTAAGGAGAAGAGATTCAAGAATGCTTGCTGAAGTCGGGTTTTTCGGACCGAAAGGTGCAGATATCGCAGTAAAGCTGTAAACTACGACAGAACGTATTACAGTCTTTTCAGGGCTTGGTAGCAGGAGTTTGAGAACGTTCAGGGCTTGGTAGTAGGAGATTGAGAACGTTCAGGGCTTGGTGGCGGGAGTTTGAGAACGTTCAGGGCTTGGTAGCACGATATTGAGAACGTTCAGGGCTTGGTGGCGGGAGTTTGAGAACGTTCAGGGCTTGGTAGCACGATATTGAGAACGTTCAGGGCTTGGTGGCGGGAGTTTGAGAACGTTCAGGGCTTGGTGGCGGGAGTTTGAGAACGTTCAGGGCTTGGTGGCGGGAGTTTGAGAACGTTCAGGGCTTGGTGGCGGGAGTTTGAGAACGTTCAGGGCTTGGTAGTTAGACTTTGAAAACGATCAAGGCTTGGTAGCAGGAGTTTGAGAACGTTCAGGGCTTGGTGGCGGGAGTTTGAGAACGTTCAGGGCTTGGTAGCACGATATTGAGAACGTTCAGACCTTGGTAGCGGGAGTTTGAAAACGTTCAGGGCTTGGTAGCGAGAGTTTGAGAACGTTCAGCTTATGCTAGCGAGAGTTTGAGAACGTTCAGGGCTTGGTAGCACGATATTGAGAACGTTCAGACTTTGGTGGCGGGAGTTTGAGCGCGTTCTGGGCTTGGTAGCGGGAGTTTGAGAACATTCAGGGCTTGGTAGCGGGAGTGAGAGAAGGTTCAGGACTTGGTAGCGCGAGATTGAGAACGTTCAGAGCTTGGTGGCGGGAGTTTGAGAACGTTCAGCTTATGCTAGCGAGAGTTTGAGAACGTTCAGCTTATACTAGCGGGAGTTTGAAAAGGTTCAGGGCTTGCTAGCGGGAGTTTGAGAACGTTCAGGGCTTGCTAGCGGGAGTTTAAGAAGGTTCAGTGCTTGCTAGCAGGAGTTTGAGAAGGTTCAGGTCTTGCTAGCGGGAGTTTAAGAAAGTTCAGGGCTTGCTAGCGGAGTTTGAGAACGTTCAGGGCTTGCTAGCGGGAGTTTGAGAACGTTCAGGGCTTGCTAGCAGGAGTTTGAGAACGTTTATGGCGTGGTAGTGGGAGTTTGAAAGCGAACGATGAAGAAAAAGTATACCAAAACTCGATGACTGCCTCTTAACCAATTTTATGCAGGGTGACCAGAACGTTTCGGTGTCTATGATGATTACAGTACATAAAACCCATACATATAGTGATAATCACAAACAACGTGTCACAATATCATTGTCACTTTCCGTCTTTTCAGATTATTGTATTCTGTGATTTCTAAAACAAAGGGAAGTAGCTACAGTCCATGGCGATAACAAACGTGAGTCTCCAGACCAATCCGAGCATAAAAGTGTCTTCCACAGTGTGTGCAAGGAAAATCAGGACTGTTAACGTCATCGCATGATGTGGTGTGTCTTCTCAAACGCCAGTCCTTAACTAATCTGCTATCAGTACCATCTTTTTCTGAATTCCATGCTCAGTCCTACCCCTTCATGCAGCCCGATCCATGAAGTCCTGATCCAATGATTCCAAATCGATGTCTACGTCATTATAATCCCACGTGCACAGATCTTTGTACCGGAGTAGTGGCCGACACGGTGACCTTTACCCTAGCTGAAATTCCATATAGAGAAGATCCTTTGGTATTCTGCCGTCCTCAATCCATAGAGTGTGTCCCAGCCATCTGAGTCTTCGAAGACTAGGCATGGAAAATGCATGTCACCATAGCTACATGCATTGTTCAAAGTGTACTCAGCCAACCATGTATGCAGATAATAATAAATATATCAAGTACTTGAACTGGTACATAGTTTCTCCTATATAGGTCATAGAAGGCAGCTGTGGAAAAAAAAATCAGAAAGAGAATAGGTATGGCCAAGATGGTAATCGACAACATGAGATACATACAGACATCCAAACAGATAAATCAGAATTTAAAAATTAAAATTGTCAGGTGTTATGTATACTCGTCACTACTTTATGGCGCAGAAACATGGACAATGAATTACACGTTGGAAACGAGTACTGAAGCCTTCGAAATGTGGGTATATAGAAGATGGGGTTGCATTTCTTGGAAAGAGAAGAAAACAAATTTGAAAGTCTTTGGGGATGAAAAGAGAATGAATGACTGAAATCAGGGTTAGACCATGACCATGGTTGGCCAGTGACGTCAATTTGGTCATGTTGTTGTTTGAGAATGGCCACAGTGAGTAGGTTTACTCTTTTGTGCGCCCTGAAAAGGGCGTTAAGTGGCGGGTTGCAGTAGCTTTCCTCACATCTAGAGCGTGCTGATGAAGGCGGGCCAGGGTACTCCAGGCGGTTATGCTATGCTTGACTTCATCTGCGTGTCGCTGCCTACTACAGGGATCATATCGAACTTCACCTTGATAGTCAGACTGTTGTCCTCGACAACAGCCCGTTTCCAGGAAGACCATCGAGGAGGTCAGGTGAGGGTCTTTTCCCGTATATTTCTCCTGACCCTGGCTAATATTGTGTGATCAATGTGTTTTGACTGGCCCTGACTAACATTCTCTGACCAGTGTCTTTTTGCCTGACCCTGACTAACATCGTGGGGTCAGTGTGTTTTGTCTGACCCTGACTAACATCGTGTGGTCAGTGTGTTTTGCCTGGCCCTGGCTAACATTCTCTGACCAGTGTCTTTTTGCCTGACCCTGACTAACATCGTGTGGTCAGTGTGTTTTACCTGGCCCTGACTAACATTCTCTGACCAGTGTGTTTTGCCTGGCCCTGACTAACATTCTCTGAGCAGTGTCTTTTTGCCTGACCCTGACTAACATCGTGTGGTCAGTGTGTTTTGCCTGGCCCTGACTAACATTCTCTGACCAGTGTGTTTTGCCTGGCCCTGACTAACATTCTCTGACCAGCGTCTTTTTGCCTGACCCTGACTAACATCGTGTGGTCAGTGTGTTTTGCCTGGCCCTGACTAACATTCTCTGACCAGTGTGTTTTGCCTGACCCTGACTAACATCGTGTGGTCAGTGTGTTTTGCCTGGCCCTGACTAACATTCTCTGACCAGTGTGTTTTTGTCTGACCCTGACTAACATCGTGTGGTCAGTGTGTTTTGCCTGGCCCTGGCTAACATTCTCTGACCAGTGTCTTTTTGCCTGACCCTGAATAACATCGTGGGGTCAGTGTGTTTTGTCTGACCCTGACTAACATCGTGTGGTCAGTGTGTTTTGCCTTTCCCTGACTAACATCGTGTGGTCAGTGTGTTTTGCCTGACCCTGACTAACATTCTCTGACCAGTGTGTTTTGCCTGACCCTGACTAACATCGTGTGGTCAGTGTGTTTTGCCTGGCCCTGACTAACATTCTCTGACCAGTGTGTTTTTGTCTGACCCTGACTAACATCGTGTGGTCAGTGTGTTTTGCCTGGCCCTGGCTAACATTCTCTGACCAGTGTCTTTTTGCCTGACCCTGACTAACATCGTGTGGTCAGTGTGTTTTGCCTGACCCTAACTAATATCGTGTGGTCAGTGTGTTTTGTCTGACTCTGACTAACATTCTCTGACCAGTGTGTTTTGCCTGACCCTGACTAACATCGTGTGGTCAGTGTGTTTTGCCTGACCCTGACTAACATTCTCTGACCAGTGTGTTTTGCCTGGCCCTGACTAACATTCTCTGACCAGTGTTTTGCCTGGCCCTGACTAACATTCTCTGACCAGTGTGTTTTGCCTGGCCCTGACTAACATTCTCTGACCAGTGTCTTTTGTCTGACCAGAGGTTAACTCCATCGTCCATATTTTGGTCATATAACAAGACATACGTCCGTGTTGAAGACCATACTGGAGGGTAGGGTGGAAGGCAGTCGTTCAAGGGGCAGACAACGCTTTGAGTGGGTGGATACCATCAGGAGATGGACTGGAAAAAGCCTCTCAGACTGCACAATTACGGCAACAGATAGAGTACACTGGAGATCCATTGCAGCCCACCTTCGATACGGAAACGGCACATGAACTAAACTGAACTCCGCCAAACTCAACCATTTCCCAGTTGGTCCGGTATTCTTCCAATCGCAAAACTGTTCCCCTGGTCGACTTAGCCTAAACAATATGATACAAGAATAATCTGGAAAGTAAAGGCTGCTGGCGTGATGTTGACCTCATCAGCCATAGTGTGCCGTCAAACCTTGTTCTCGAAGACTTTCTTTAAATATGTCCATGGACGACATCTAGAATTTATTTTGTGATGTTCTTTTTCAGATTATCAGTTGTATGAGAATCATCAGCAAAAACTGAATTTTTCACCTCACCCCAGATAAAACATTCGGCCACGGAAAAGTTTGGAGATCTTGTAAATACTTTAAGAAATGATTCTGTCCACAACAACTTCGTTCACGAGTACCAAATGTAATAGACAATCTGTCAACCTGCTGTCTTCCAACCTGCTCTTTGTTGAGCGGAACTATTGATCATACATGTGATAGACTACATTGCTTTCTTCTCTTTAACATAGCCTGGTCAACGGGGACATTCATTATAAGATGTAATAGAGTCCACATTACATTGTACATTTTAATGACAGACTGCACACATCAGTAAATCCGAGTTGTCTGTGGAGGTATTTGTGTATGACAAGGACAAGAATAGCACCACTGTCTCACAGAGAACATGTCATAAGAGGCATAACATGGCATAACACCGGCCATGGTAAGGTGGTTTGTTTAGAGCAGCATAGATGGTGCCTAACAGGCTGCTGGTCTACTTTGCTCTAGTGTTTGAGTATAATAACATTAACTTGCACATCGGTTGACAACCCTCCGTACACGCTTGTCCCAAACCATGGAGAATTAAGCTGCTCGGGCCTAGCCCGCTAAGCAGGAACTCCTTCTCCCAGCTACATCCAGCTCATACCAGAGCTGGGACCTGCACAAGGTTCCCAGCTACATCCAGCTCATATCAGAGCTGGGACCTGCACGGGGACATCTGTCCCTGTAGAAATACAGGTCAACTAACAACTAAGAACACATCAGTAAACAAACTGAGTCCCACACTGTTCTATTCTCGTCTGGGTGAATCACCTTTCTGTTACTAACACACTGAGTCCTACATTGTTCTATTCTTATCTTGGTGGATCACCTTTCTGTTGCTAACACACTGAGTCCTACACTGTTCTATTCTTGGTGAATCACCTTTCTGTTACTAACACACTGAGTCCTACACTGTTCAATTCTTGGTGAATCACCTTTCTGTTACTAACACACTGGGTCCTACACTGTTCTATTCTTATCTTGATGAATCACCTTTCTGTTACTAACACTCGGAGTCCTACACTGTTCTATTCTTATCTTGGTGGATCACCTTTCTGTTACTAACACACTGAGTCCTACACTTTTCTATTTTTATCTTAGTGAATCACCTTTCTGTTACTAACACACTGAGTCCTACACTGTTCTATTCTTGGTGAATCACCTTTCTGTTACTAACAAACTGTTTCCTACACTTTTCTATTCTTGTCTGGATGAATCACCTTTCTGTTACTAACACACTGAGTCCTACACTGTTCTATTCTTATATTGGTGAATAAGCTTTTTTGTTACTTTCACACACATTCTGTTCTGGCCATCAGCACTATTAATACTATTACACGTGATAGAGCTATACGCTCTCTATTGAATCCTCGACCACTTCTACCTTGGCTGTTTTATAAATACACTTCGCTATATATTTCTACACGTCCGGGACACTCATAACTTAGCTTAACGTCTTTACATTTGTTAAGAAAGACTCATCAGAATCTGTTTACAACCAGTGTCTTTTACGTTTGCGTCTCCCAAATCTCACAAGTACCGTGCCCGAATTGGAGATTACGTTTCTGGCCTCAAAGTCAATTGTAGTTTCCATGACAACCGTTCTGCCAAAAGAGGAAGTAGTTGTAGTAATCAACCTGACAAAGCAGGTCCATCGCACCCATCGGTCTGCATGATGAATAACTCTGCACATAGTCAGCGTAAAGTCATTCCTGTTTGGCTCAGACAGAAGGTGCGAGGGAGGTTTCAGGCACCGGATCATAAAGGAAAGGACCTATAACCAGCCCTAATGCCTACGTCAGCTACAAAAGCTGGTGGACCCTGACATCCTCTGCAAGTCTGGCCGCGGGCCCCAATAGGGAAAGCGTGGTGTAAATTCTACTCAGGCTTGTGTATCGCGCGACTTCAACGTCTCGGATCCAATCGTACCAATAAATGACGAGAATGCAAATGTGGAAGGCTCCAAGGCACATCTGGTCATGCTCAGGTTAGCCCAGGTCTCCGAGCCACACAATAGATTGGGATGACACATGTTTGTGGAGATGGTCCAAGAGGAGGTATTATGGGGAGATGGTCCAAGAGGAGGTATTATGGGGAGATGGTCCAAGAGGAGGTATTATGGGGAGATGGTCCAAGAGTAGGTATTATGGGGAGATAGTCCAAGAGTAGGTATTATGGGGAGATGGTCCAAGAGTAGGTATTATGGGGATATGGTCCAAGAGTAGGTATTATGGGGAGATGGTCCAGGGGTAGGTATTATGGGGAGATGGTCCAGGGGTAGGTATTATGGGGAGATGGTCCAGGGGTAGGTATTATGGGGAGATGGTCCAGGGGTAGGTATTATGGGGAGATGGTCCAGGGGTAGGTATTATGGGGAGATGGTCCAGGGGTAGGTATTATGGGGAGATGGTCCAGGGGTAGGTATTATGGGGAGATGGTCCAAGAGTAGATATTATGGGGAGATGGTCCAAGAGTAGGTATTATGGAGAGATGGTCTAAGAGTAGGTATTATGTGGAGATGGTCCAATAGTAGGTATTATGGGGAGATGGTCCAAGAGTAGGTATACTGGGGAGATGGTCCAGGGGTAGGTATTATGTAGGCGTGGCCCAAGAGATGGTGTTATGTAGGGATGGTCTAAGGGTAGGTACTATATGGCGATGATCCAAGAGTAGGTATTATGAGAGGATAGTCCAAGAGAATGTATAATGCCGTGATGGTCCAAGGGTAGGTATTATGTTGTGATGGTCGAACAGTAGATATTATGCAGGGATGGTCCAACAGTAGATATTATGTATGGATGGTCCAAGAGTAGACATAATGTGCTGATGGTCCTAAAATATATATATTGAATGAATGGTCCAAGAGCAGATATGATATAGGAATGGTCCAACAGTATGATGTAATGTAGGAATGGTCCAAGAGTAGATAGGATATAGGAATGGTCCAACAGTAGATGTAATGTGGGGATGGTTCAAGAGTAGATAGGATATAGGAATGGTCCAACAGTAGATGTAACGTAGGGATGGTCCAAGAGTAGATTGTATGTAGGGATTGTTCAACAGTTAATGCTATCGGAGCATGAAGTGTGAGAGCTTTCATTGTTAGTTGTCTGTTATCTGATGTGGGGTTAACAGTTTTATTCCCAGCTATATTGTCTCACGTAACTTTAACAGTTGGGTACCTGTTTTCTTCTGGGTAGATTGTAGCGTGAAGCTACAAATATAACTACTGGGCTTTCAATGCGAATGCATTGTGAGCTGTTGAACTTCTCTGCCAAGTTATCTTAAATGACACAAATCCCACACGAATCAAGCTTTATTTTGGAAGTCACAGACGTATGAAATCAACAACAAAATGGCACATGTCTGGCCGTGGACGTATGAAGTCAATAATACAAGGACACATGCTTGAACATCCACATTTGTCGATCTACAATACAAGGGCGTATGCTTGAATAACTGCAATGGAGTTGCCTTCTGTATTTCAAAGATAGCTGTAGTATCAATCCTCATATGATACATAAATAAATGAGTGACTAATACATTTTTTTTGCCAATTGTGTTCATGACTACGATTAGCAAGTGTAAAATGATGGATTGTAGGATAGAGTGGACTATGTTTTCGTGTGTGGTTTGGGTGTAATTACTGGTGAATGTGTGTGGCTATGTGTGATAGTGTGAGTTTATATGTTTGTGTGTGAGTGTGAATGTTTCTGCGAGTGTGAGTGGGAGCGATTGTATTCAAGACAGTGATTGTATTCGTGCGAGTGTATGCACGTTTGCGGACCTCTGAGCGGGATGGTGTGTGAATGGTTATGCGTGGGGACATGTGCGGTTTAGTGTAAACGTGTTCCGGTAAGATGGGGACCAAGCAACATTTGCTCTCATGGTCTGAATTTTTATGTGGTTTGTTCGTTCCAAATAATGTATGGAGAGCGGTGTTGTGTGGCGATAATTTTCGAGCAGGTCCTTCGCTGTTCACAGGAAGCCTGTGTGTGTAATTTTCCTCGGAATTCAGAGAAAACACGATCTATTCTTCATTTGTTATAGAATACACGTTGTTGGATACGACGTCACTACAGATTGCGCACCGTCCTTAGTTGGTGTGCACGACCTACTTAGAAATGGCACGCCACGACCGGAAACTCATCCATGAGTAAATGATCCCTCACCTAAACCTACAGATGTTGGCTCTGGTCAGCAGCAGCGTCTTCTAGTCTACGCGTGGGGGCTGCTGCTGTCGAGAGGTACGATATTCGCCTCTAAAATCGTCCAGGAAACAGTGGACTATTGACTCCCACAAGTTTCAAGCGACCCCTGGTCTCACGGATTGTACGTCCTGAATGTCTGTATCTTGAGCTACTTTCAGTCGTCTTGGTTGTATGTCTTGCCACTGGTTCCCGGTAACTCAGGACGAGACAGTGATATTGATGTCCAGCGCAGAACCGCTCACTATAATACAATTTCAGCGCGTTTTATCTTCCGGTCGAGAGTTTCTGATGATGTCGCCATCTTTGCTTGCGATGGGCAACTTACTTACTTATTGTAAACGTTTGTGTTTTTGTGAAAAAGGTGTGTGCGTGGGCGAAGTTTTCGTTATGGGTGCATGTGTGTGTGTGTGTGTGTGTGTATGTTGGTGTATATGCGAAAGTATCAGTATGAGCTATTGTTTGCCTGGGGCCGTGTGGTGTGTACTGGTGTGGGCGTATATGTTCAACTCAACATTCCTGTTGTCAGACGACGTATCTTGAACTCCAATACTTCATACGCTATTCCTCACTTTCAGCGTTGTCGAAATCCATGTCACTAACTTGTCTGATCTGAGAATTATGCTCCATCCTGGATGCACTGTTAAAAGATTAAAATGGACTTTTAGTACGTAATGTATTGTCATCTTTAGTTCCAATATTTATTGTTTTTGATAAAATCAAGTCACGGAATTCAAATTCTTCGTTAGCTTGTTCACAGAAAATGGAAGGATGAACATAAAGGATAAATCAAGAATCAAGAAAACAGATATGGTATCTTATCATCTCTCGCCACTGTCATAACACAAAATATTACCACTAGAGACAGGAAGACAGTTGATTCGCTATTGGTTCACCGAGGTTACGACGGTGTAATGACACGTTGTATAGAGATCCTGTTCGAATCGCCCAGTTTGTTGTAGAATAAAACTTTCAATATAAATTTTTTTTACATGGTCCAGTTTTCGGAACAACAATGACAGTTTGTGAAGAGATCCTTCTCAAATCGTACATCTGGCTCAATGACACTTTATGTAGAGATCCTTCTCAAATCGTACATCTGGCTCAATGACACTTTATGTAGAGATCCTTTTCAAATCGTACATCTGGCTCAATGACACTTTATGTAGAGATCCTTCTCAAATTGTACATTTGGCTCATTGACACTTTGTGTAGAGACCCTCCTCAAATCGTACATCTGGCTCAATTTCAATTTGTATATAGATTTTCCTCCCATTGTCCATTGTCGGGTAACCCGATGTAGGCTTTGTGGGGTAATGGAGGAATATAGTCCGGAGGGTCAATTAATGGATGACATCCGTGCCTTGTACACAAAAAGTTAAGGCTCAGCACGAACGAAGACAGGTATGACAAATTTGTTTCCAGTGCTGAGTGGTGTACGACAGGGGTGTGATCTTTCTCCACTTCTGTTCACAATATATATGGATAAAAGCACACAGCTGGCTTACCCTCATGAGAAGTCCATAAACGAACTGTCCTTTGCTGATGATCAGGTTCACCAAAATGGAGAAAACCTATAACACCAGCTGAACTTTCTTCATTCCGTTTATATAACATGAAGATCAACACAGGCAAGACAGAGACCATGTTGATATCGCCTAAACAAGTGCAGAGAAGTTTCCACATCAGTGACATTGATATCAAGCAAGTACGGGAGTTCACAATCTAAGTAGTATGTTCAATAATGATGACAGGGTGCATAGAGATTGCACATAGAATTCAGAAGGCCAAAAGTGTCCACTATCAAATTGCACAGATTTTAAAACACCATAGAAGGCTTCATTCTTCTTCTTCTTCGTTGTCAGACTTCAACTTGAATTTGTTCGAAGAAAGCAGCTGTCATCCTGAGGCCGTCGACACTGCCATAGTGCTTGTCTAGTGTTGCCACTGGTGATGGCCACATGTGCTTTGTCTGGTCCTCGTATGTCGGGCAATTTTGCAGCAGATGTTCAGCGGTCATTTTCCCTATACCACAGGTGCATTCGTCCGAGCCACCTAACTTCAGTTTATTGAATAGATGGTACCTCAGTCTGTTGTGGCCTGTGCGGAGTCTGAAGACCACGACCTCCTCTCTTCTGTTCAACTGGTAATAGGCATCATTTTTTGTGTAGCCAGTAGGTTCTCTTTCCCATAAGGACATGTATCTGGCCCTAATAAACCTTTTGGACTCTTCGTAGGTCACACTACAATCTGGTTGTGGTAGTCTTGCACCTTCTTTTGCCAGTCTGTCTGCCTCCTCGTTGCTTTGGCTGTTACAGTGGGATGGAACCCACTGTATCACTACTCTTTTTGGTGCGGACTGCTGGCATAGTTGACAGAGTACTGCTCTTAAATCATTAAGTTCAGTATTTTTCTGGCTTTTTAGTGCTGTAACGACGGCAAGTGCATCTGTAAACAGGACTATCTGGCTTTCATTGCTTTCGGCTGTCAGCATTGCTTTTACTGCAGCCTTCATTGCCTCTGCCTCCGCTCTGAAATTGCATGATAATTTTCCAGTTGCCACTGACAGTGTTATTTTACTACCATTTGTTAGGCTCAGGAATACCCCTCCCCCTCCATTATGTGTTGTGTTTATTACAGAAGCGTCGGTGAATGCATGGGTCCAGTCCATGCTTGGGTAGTTTTCCGCTATGTACCTCAGGGTAATGTCTCTTTTCTTTTTCAGTCTGGCTGTTCTTGTTTCCAATACCTGTTATATTTTCTACCACCTCCAGAGTGATATGGTGCTTCGATGTGGGTTTGCTTGTGTACAGTAGGGATGGGCTTTGGTGCTGTAATGGTGTTCATAGGGTCTTCGCTCATTTTTTGCTTTGGCTATTTCTGCAAAGTTTCTCCGCTTTAGTTTCCCTTTTCGATATATATTTAGTCTCTGATGCATTGGATGGTCTGTCAGTCTTCGGAGTTTCTCAGCTTGCTGCTGGACTCTGCAGTCTTTTCTGTCGGTCATGGATTGCAGATTTGTAATCTTTTCAAGTTCTACAATTGGCGTTGACTTCATGCCTCCTGTTATAACTCTCATGGCTTGGTTTTGAAGTTTGCTAATTTTATCAAAGTTTGCCTTTGCTGCTGTTGCCAATGCCGCAATGCCATACTCGAGAACTGGTCTCACTCTTCCAGTGTACAGTTTCTTCAGTATTCTTTCGTCTGCTCCCCATGTTGTGCCAGCAAGTTTCCTCATGATTGCCATTCTTTGTCTGGCTCACATTCGGTTTCTCTCGATCTGACTTTTCCATGTCATGCGCCGATTAAATGTGACGCCCAAGTAGTTTGGGTTGTCGTTTGGCCGCAGATATTTGCCGTTAAGACTTATTTTGGTGTTCTGTGGTTTATTTGAAAGCGAGAATATCGTAAATGTTGTTTTTTTTCCATTTATTTTGACGAGCCATGATTTCGCGAACTCCCCCAACGATGTTAGGGCCTGCTGCATCCGATTTTTTGCTACGGTGAGATTTTTAGGCTTCATTCAACTAAGAGAAGGCTATTTATTCTTACATTGTGTTACCAATGTCAATCTTCTTAGTCCTTACTAGAAACAAATAGGAGTAAGATCCAGAGCTGTGAGATGCGCTGTGTGAGAAGTGCAGCCGGAAAGACAATCTGTGACCGAATCCTCACCACCACACTAAGGCAGAGAGTGGGGATAGTTAGTAACTATATTGAAGCACAACATTTCAAGTGGTTTTGGTCATAAAGTCAGAATGTATTATGATCAGTCTGCAGCAATAGCATTTCATATGAAGGTTTCCGGTCCACGAACACGGCGCAGAACTCGTCGTCGGTGAATCGAGGGTGTCTCTGACACTCTCAGGAAGTTACACCTAACGACAGACCTTCTACTTGGCGATAACAAGAAACCAACACATCCATCTCTCTTGCTAAGCTGTATGGCAAGGGAAGTAGGGCAAAAGAAGAAGAAAACCAAGATATAGTAGAATGACACTTTGTATAGAGATTCTGGTGTCATGATCCATTTTATGATGTAACGAAACTGAATAGAAATCCTGCTAGCAAAGACCAGTTTGGGGTACATTAGCTGTGACGTCATCGCACCAGTATGGGCGTTAGCCACGCAAATATTTTAAGTGAATTGAGGACTTCTAAGTGAGATTCGTAAGTTGAGAGCTTGCTAAACGGGGATTTTGAGTACATATATACAAGTTAGAACTTACATCTCAGACGCCCACTTTACGAAAAATCACTTACCAGAAAAATCCAGACAAATACCCAAGGCCAGCAGAATATACTGATGCAGCAATGAAGACAGTGGTTGACGCCTCGCCTGAAGAAAAACAAAAATCAACTGTCATTAGATTGTAATCAAGAATCACATTCATCATCAGTTCTGTAACCTGGAAAGTCATTGGAATACCAATTCCTCAGTGTGTTGGACCAGTTCCCGCCACTCCACTCTTGTTTGTGCAAGATATTTGTTCTTGCTATAGACTAACCTGTCCACTCTCTGATATTGTCTTCTCATAACTTTTCTGCCTCCCTCTCTTTCACTTCCCAGGCACATGCCCTTGTAGAAATGTCTCCGTCAACCCAGAAGATCTTGAAACATATCCATACTATGTAAGCTTGCATGCTTTTACCATAGTGAATAAGGTCTTGATATTGTCCGGCCTCTCTCTTAACGGGGTTCCGAACTGCATTGTTCGTGGTCCAGATACGAAATGACGAGGAACAACAATACAAAGTGACCATTATTTATAGTTAAAACAACAGAGTAGTTGTGGTTATTATCATCCTCACCACCACCAACATCATCATCACGACCATCGTGACCACTAACAACAACATAACCACCATCATAGCTACATCATTATGATGACTACTACCACCATCACCATTACCATCATCATCACCATCATCAGCATAACCACCATCACCACCATTATCATTATCATGAACATCATCACCAACAACAACATCATCATAATCATCATCACAACCACCATCAACATGATGGCTGCCACCACTACTATTAACATCATCATTAAAACCACTACCACCATCATCATCACCAACACCATCATGACCACCATAAGCATTACCTTCATCATCATCACGACCAGCATCATCAACAGCAATGTCGTCAACACACCGTTATCATCACATCCACTATCACCACCACAACCACTGTCCCCACGGCCTATCATATTCACGAACACCACCACCAACATCATCAACACCACACAAATTACTACAACCACATCACAATCACTACTACCACTTCCCTAGCCGGCATCATTTCCCCTTCACAATCGCTGCAAAAGATCACGCTTTGTTCTGCGTTCTTGATGGTCATCAATCAGATACTAGTTGCCTTGGCTTCTTCTTTCACTGTTCTTCGTCAGGTGAACTTCTCCACGCTGATCTGTGCCAAGTGTTCTTTGGTCACTAATATTGTTCTTCGTCTGGTGTTCTTTGGTCACTCATATTGTTCTTCGTCTGGTGTTCTTTGGTCACTCATATTGTTCTTCGTCTTGTGTTCTTTGGTCACCATTACTGTTCTTCTTCCTGTGTTTTTTGGCCACCAATACTGTTCTTCGCCCAGTGTTATTTATTCGCCAAAATAGTTCTTTGTTCATTGTTCTTTTGTCACCCAAAAGGGTTTTTGTTTGGTGTGCTTTAGTCCCTCATACTATTCTTTGTTCAGTGTTCTTTAGTCACCAATACTGTTCTTTGTTCAGTGTTCTTTAGTCATTCATACTGTTCTTTGTTCAGTGTTCTTTAGTCATTCATACTGTTCTTTGTTCAGTGTTCTTTAGTCACCCATACTGTTCTTTGTTCAGTGTTCTTTAGTCATCCATACTGTTCTTTGTTCGGTGTTCTTTAGTCATCCATACTGTTCTTTGTTCAGTGTTCTTTAGTCACCCATACTGTTCTTTGTTCAGTGTTCTTTAGTCATCCATACTGTTCTTTGTTCGGTGTTCTTTAGTCATCCATACTGTTCTTTGTTCGGTGTTCTTTAGTCATCCATACTGTTCTTTGTTCGGTGTTCTTTAGTCATCCATACTGTTCTTTGTTCAGTGTTCTTTAGTCATTCATACTGTTCTTTGTTCAGTGTTCTTTAGTCATTCATACTGTTCTTTGTTCGGTGTTCTTTAATCATCAATACTGTTCTTTGTTCAGTGTTCTATAGTCCCTCATACTTTTCTTTGTTCAGTGTTCTATAGACCCCATACTGTTCTTTGGACCCCATCCTGTTCTTTGTTCAGTGTTCGTTATTCACCCAAACTGTTCTTTGTTCAGTGTTCTTTAGTCCCTCATACTTTTCTTTGTTCAGTGTTCTATAGACCCCATACTGTTCTTTGGACCCCATCCTGTTCTTTGTTCAGTGTTCGTTATTCACCCAAAATGTTCTTTGTTCAGTGTTCTTTAGTCACCCATACTGTTCTTTGTTCAGTGTTCTTTAGTTACCAATACTGTTCTTTGTTCAGTGTTCTTTAGTCCCTCATACTTTTCTTTGTTCAGTGTTCTATAGACCCCATACTGTTCTTTGGACCCCATCCTGTTCTTTGTTCAGTGTTCGTTATTCACCCAAAATGTTCTTTGTTCAGTGTTCTTTAGTCACCCATACTGTTCTTTGTTCAGTGTTCTTTAGTCACCCATACTGTTCTTTGTTCAGTGTTCTTTAGTCACCCATACTGTTCTTTGTTCAGTGTTCTTTAGTCACCCATACTGTTCTTTGTTCAGTGTTCTTTAGTCACCCATACTGTTCTTTGTTCAGTGTTCTTTAGTCACCCATACTGTTCTTTGTTCAGTGTTCTTTAGTTACCCATACTGTTCTTTGTTCAGTGTTCTTTAGTCATCAAAACTGTTCTTTATTCAGTATTGTTTAGTCACCAATACTGTTTTTTGTTCCGTGGTCTATGGCTACCGTTGCTTTTCTTAGTTTGGTGGCATATTTATTATATCATAATCACACAAGAACTATTAAAGTGAGTGCAATGAAATTACAAACAACACAAGAAATGCAATCTTAACTAAATAGATACGTGGAGTTTATAAGCATACGCTATTGATGCTGCCTCCAATTAATCCAATACAGTTCTAGCCGCACACTCCCCTCCCCTTATCTGCACCCTGAACACACTCTCAAAAACTCGTCCTCACGTTCGTAATCTGTGACACTCAGATCCCATCAGGCGAGTGATCTGGACATTATACATTCAATCTATTCAACGTATACTCACATGTGATCACACACTCAATCGATCTGCGTATACACACGCTGTGGAACATACATCGTTCCCTCGGTGTCTACACACACCACACACATCCAGATTGCACCTAGTCGATCTATACACTCGCGTAACTATTCAGAACACACATCGTTCACAATGTGTCCTGCACGTACAACACACATTCAGGTCTCTACTAGACACAGGGCGCCCAACACACACCTGATAGAGTGACTGGCCAAGACTCAAAGGCGTATGCTGGTTCAGCAACCTTATTCTATCACACTCACATTCGTAAAACAGCTTATCAATTGCTCTTCTATTAAGTCGGTGAGTTAAACAGACTCCTAGCTAAATTATGTTTCTCTCTATCTCTCTTTATCTTTCTCTCTCTCCATGGCCAGTCTGCTTGAGTTAAACTTTGTCTAGTATTATATAGTCTCAAGCAGTATCAGCGCTGTCCAATGGGCCTCTGGGGGATGGCTGGATGGGGGATGGATCTACCTCCATTTAGTAGTTATTGCAACGACTCATTCTGCATTCCTCTCAAAATGTCGCAGCAAGCTCTGCTGGCCAGTCTGTCTGTCACTAATCCCACACTACCCAAATTGGAACGCCAGAGTGGTCAAGACCTAGCGTCTACCTGCACAAAACACATTCTTCCTCCTCCCCACCCCCAAACCCCCCCCCCCTCTTCCCCGTTTTCCTTTGTTGACTTAGTATCAGACGGTGAGTGACCTTGGCGTATTGTCTAGACGGAAATGGACATTGGCACACATTCATGTACCTTTGTTCTCAGAGTCGCCGACCACATGACCCCTGCCCTAAACGCTCCTGCTCGGGCTGGAACTGTTACACATCTTCGCTGCTAGGAAAATGGACAACAAGACGCTACTCCTGTTTGGTGCATGTTAATAGTGAGTCGGCCATCTTTTAACTGCATTTATAACGTTATGTTGTTCGTTTACACCATAATGGTACGTGTAGGACACTATTGACATCCTTAGCAACCATATTAACAAGTTACAATACAAAGGTTTGGTTTTTCTCATTTCTATCCCATTTTTAGTTTTTCATTCTAAGCCCCCTCGTATATAACATGCTGTATAGCGAATGAACTCTTAATTCTTAGTTCGACCCGTTCTTTGTCAAGAGATGGTCACCCTTGAACGGGTCCTAACTCAGGATCCAGTGGTTTCTGTAACTGGCGCGTGTCGTCCAGTGTGATAGTAGTATGTCTAATGTGGGGTCGTGAATGTTGTATTCTTCTAGTACATCTCGCCCTCGAGTTTGGGGTCGTCCCCGAGGTCTATTTTTGTCGTGTGGGTACGAAATGGTGGTCATCGTACTCCATCTTTCATCTTGTCTTCTGGACATATGACCAGCCAAGCGGTGTTCCTTTGGTTGAAGTCCTGTAGGCCATCCTTGATGTGTGACATTCTCCGGATGTCGCTATTGTGTAGTTTGCTCTGCCGCTGTTGTCTGAGAGTTATGCCCACGAGGCGTCTTTCAAGAGATGCGTGTGCTGTTCTCAGTTGGTTCTCTGCTACTTCGGCTAGAGACCAGGTTTCGCTACCATAGTAAAGCGCTGGCCGGATTACTGAATCGAAGATGTCCCCGCGTAGTCTGTGAAAGAACTACTAAGGAATACACATTGGTTCAGTATACTGGGGTACACAGTCATCTCGAGGTAAGGTCCTGGGAGGCACTGATTCGAATGACGGTGGAGACCGGTATTTTTTGCAAGTGATCTTCTGGTAAAAATTGTTATCTATCTATGGGTCGCGAGATCGGATCACGTGTACAAGGTCGAGCACGTTAAAATCCGTTGGGGGTTAGAAATCGAAAACAGTTTTAACAATTCTAGCTAAAAATCTCCCAAAAAAGTATTTGTATTTCCCTCCAGCTGGTTTGTTAATAGCAGCATATAGATGGCGCCTAACTAGCTGCGGATCTACTTAGCTCTAGTGTTTGAGTTTATTAAGATGAGCTCGCTCATAGATTAAACCAACCTTCAAGAAACTGGTTGAATACAGACATTGTTGAGTCTTATACACCAGTATAAATACGTAAAGTTAAGTCAAGTCTAACAACTTCGTTCCCTGCCAGTAGTAGCGGCATTCTAAATATGACCTCAAGCTTTAATATGTACTGAGTGACACAAAAATGAGTGTGACTCGTTTTATTTGCGATAATTGCTTTAATGCCATGGTCTGCCTTTGAACCTGGGAACGGCGTGGGCTAGTGGTTAGGGGACACGACTCACAATCCGAAGGTGCTGGGTTTGATCCCCATCACAGCACCGGTCGTTACCCCGGGGAAGCAAACCAATAACATATGCAAGAGGAAGTAGACCCTTACATAAAATGGATTCCGAAGTCGGATGCACTGGTCCGTCAGGCGCAAAAGAAAAATAGCCTCGGGGAAAAGAAAAATAAGGCAAACGCAAAACAAAAAAATAATAACCTGTACTTTCTCCAAAATATGCAAATAACTACGAACTGATAAAGCAGGAAAAGGTCAAACAAATAACAGCAGAACTCGAAAATCAATTGTTAGTGACAATGAAACTATCAACAACAGATTAATAATCGATTTGGTTTCGTGGTATTCCTTAACGACTTAACAAATAACGCTGCAGGAGTACTACCATACAAGAGTGGCATCTACAGTTAGTAGCGATGTGTTAGATGGACGTGATACAGACCTTCCAACCACCACCGTGTTTGTGGCAACTGCAGGCTGGTTGACAACCACAACATTGTTTGTGCTCTGCTGAGGAAAAAAAAGATAAAATTCATCATGATTATCTTCAATCCACTTATGCCGCTAGACGCCGTAGGGATGTGTAGTTTTCTGACGCAGGCCATCGTTGACGTCCATGTTGATGTCAGTCCGTGCTCCTTTTGACATAACTGGTCACATATCCATTGAGGTCCTTCTTTATTTCATTTTTGGCAGGCGAACATTCACTGGTGGCTTGCCAGATAATCTCAGTTGTTCTTAACTTTGAACATAAACTACTGATTTAGAAGACACTGCAGAGTCTGTAACAACTAGTTTATCATTCCAGTCGTGCAATTTCATCCCAAACTTATCAGAGCACGATTAGAATGTTTATACCCCCGAAGTAAAAAATAGGCGATCGTGTCTGTATTCCACGGGCTAACGGATGCTGGGATTGACCTGATCAAGTCACCAGTGAATTTTCACCTGCCAAAAAATATTAAACAATGGAGGTTACACTTCCACACGACGTCTAACGGCATAAGTGGACTGAAGTTAGATACCCTCGAAGTTGTCCCTCGTGCGATCACGCCTGGCCCTGGAGGGTTCTGGGTTCTGTTGTTCACATAAGCCATCTCTTTCCTGATCAGCGGGCTAGGCTTGAACAGGTTCTTTGGTTTCACTACTTTTGTCCGATTGCTGCCCTGCCCCCTCTGCCACAGCCATCAACCGCGTACTTGAAATTTGGCTGCCCAGTGTGTAAGCGCATGAGTAATCCAGATGAGGGTACTCATGATTTTCCCATTAACACGTAATGTACATGGAACAGTTCGTATATGCAGCTCATCAACAATATCATTACATTGTATTATATATTTGTTAAACGAGTAATTAATAGCCAGTATAAGTGATTATGTGTAACGTGTGTATGTGTGTGTGAGTGTGAGTGCACCTGTGTTGTGTGTATGTTGTTTGCGTTGTGTGTGCTTGGGCGAGTGTCTCTGATTTGTGTTATGTGTTGTCCGGACTGATTGTTCAAAGTAACCAAGAACAAATACGCACACCATCATAACTATTCGACGTTGGTATTGAATTGGCCATTACCTGAGATAAAAACCAACACGATCAACAAAACCAACACGATCAACAAAACCAACACGATCAACAAAACCAACACGATCAACAAAACCAACACGATCAACAAAACCAACACGATCAACAAAACCAACACGATCAACAAAACTATCACTCTATGGACCACATTTGAAAGTCGAAAGAGAAGTCCACAAAGGACAACTGGTTGAAGAACTGTGAAAGCTGAAATGGAAATGATAAACCAGAGTTGGGGCCCCAACCCAAGGATGATCTTTGACTGAGTGAAGTAGAGGGATTCTGTTGCATCCCTAACAGGCACCACTAAGAACCTTAGAGGGAGTTTATATATTCAAAAATCTCCTACCTTTGTGACTGCTAGCAGACTTTCTGGAAGGCTGCAGGTGCTTTGAGTTCAGAGTTGTCGTTTACCTGAACGAAGTACGAGATCAGTTCAGCTCATCCTGTGACCTCTTGAGATCCTTGGGGCACCCCTGCTGACACCTTCACAATTCTGCGCCACCCGTTTCTGCCAAGGTTAGTACATTCATGAATTTTGTCTTCCCATCGTTTTCTCGGACGTCCACGCCTTCGCTTTGCCCGTACTGTTCCCTGTAGTTGCACTCTGTTTCATTTGACCCTGTCCTACAGTCACACCCTTGCACAACTTTCACACGCGCCCTCGTGGTAAAGCCCTTCCATTGCACTTTGGTTGGGCTAGCTTCTGAGGGCGCACAAACCTAGCATAGGTACATACAGATGCACACATGCATCCAAGCACTGGTTTATCCTGATATCGCCCAATTGACTACGGTCTGGGGTGGAAAATGGCGCCCCTCCGCCAGTAGAAACTAGTGAGGCAAACATCTAAGCAACAAAAAAAAATTGCTTACCATTTGATTGTTGTGAGTAGATCGTCGTACAATCCACTTGCATTCTCGATTTTTCGACCTATTTAATCATTTGTGATACGGCTTTTGTATGTGACATTTATGAGTCTTCTTCAACATCTCATTTCCATGGCCTAGATTCTTCTCTGGTTTGCTGTAATAGTCAATGTTTTGAAGGCGTAGAGATATATCGAAAAAGCCAGTGAGTCCATTAGTTTGACATTTAGGGCGAGGAAGAGTCGTTTATCTATCATAAATGTTTTAAGCGTGCAAGCGCTGCTGTTGTTTGTGCTATCCTGGCCTTGACCTCTGGTTTTGAACCCTCTTCCCTGATTGTTGAGCCGAGATAATTGAAGCGGTTCACTTCAAGCTCCTGTCCATATGCTTTGATCACAGCGTTGATTTCTTCAGTATTGTTGGTCATCAACTTTGTCTTTTCTGCGTTATCTCCATGCCATAACCATGTACTTTTACACCCAGTCTTTGATCAATTCCAGAAGTTCTGTCTCAGTTCCCGCCAGCCCGGTATTGTCATCTGCAAAGCGTAAGATGGTAATCGTTCTATCTCCTATCCTTACCGTTCCAAAACGATCTATAAGGGCATTTAAGTACCACCTAGGTCTTATGTCTATAGAGACATTCCGGTGCTAGAGACCGAACAACTCGCCCCTCACCCTTCTGTCAGTAAACACAATCCCATCAGGAGAAGGCCAGGGTTACTGTTTTCAGATAGTAAGCATGTGCTAACCATGTCTTTGAAACTCTTTTAAGAGTTTCAGCTCATCTTAAATTAATTCCCGTCTATGACAATGTTTGGGACCACGAATATATTGACCAGTAGATCATTAACAATATGTCAGTTCTGTCTCCTGCAGATGGATTAGTCACATTATAGTTAGAAGCTTGGAAAAAGTGATAATGAGAGACTAGTCACCTTTCTGACAAAGCTGAGACACAGAATAATGGGGTGTCTAACACGTCATCATGTTGCTGGTATGTCTGTGGAGTTTCTACCCAACCAGGTCTGGAGTTAGAAAAGGACTGCCCCATCAGAGTTGGCATACGTTTAGCGACTATGCTCTGCTCCGAGATACTGTAGCCAAGATACGGTTCAATGCGCTTATTCCTCGCCACAAATTGCCTGCTGCATATGCCGAACTTCTCTGAGGCTCTAAGTGTATTGCCACAAGTTCAAGGAAAAGAGATTGTGACGTTCTCAGCCACTGTGTCTTTTTTAAATGTGTTTCACCGTGATTCAACCAGAACATGCTCCAGAGTGCCAGCTGTGTAGACATTCTTATCAAACTGCTGAACGCCATCTTTTTGAGTGTCCACCCTTGAAGGTGTTAGGAAAGAGCTTCTTCCTTCGAGACCAGACAAATTGAACACTTTGTACAACAGATCAAAAACACTTGGCAAATAGCACGATATGACAAGGGACCAAAGGATAGGAGCCAACAGGCCGCTGGATCAATAACTAACTAACCAACCAACACTTCATCCCCACCGGCACCAACTGGTAAATAACTACATTGACCTGTTTTCTATTTGTTTATAATCAAGTACATCACATTCGATCATATGCAATTATTTCATTGTACACAAACTTGCAATTGGTCATCAATAATATCAATATTATATAAGCTGGATAGGGCACGGCACATCCATTAAACACGTCGAACGTTTCAGTGCGAAGGTCTGTAAAAGTGGGAAGATAAACATGTATTTTATGATCGATAAGTTGATTATTGATAAATTACGATTGACCATTTATTTCCCTTTTCCCAGATTTTTTTTCAGCTGTTAACTTTTTTATCTTCTGACAGTAATAAATATCTTAGTTCTTAGTCGACCGGTACTTCTACAGGGGTAGATGCCTCTGTGCAGGTCCCACTTAGTCGACCGGTACTTCTACAGGGGCAGATGCCTCTGTGCAGATCCCACTTAGTCGACCGGTACTTCTACAGGGGCAGATGCCTCTGTGCAGGTCCCACTTAGTCGACCGGTACTTCTACAGGGGTAGATGCCTCTGTGCAGGTCCCAGCTCTTATTTCAGCTGGATATAGCCGGGAGGGGTTTTACCTGTTTTGAGGGCTAGGCTCGAGCAGCTTATCACTCAGCTACGTTGATACGGGTGCAGCGAAGGGTGGTTAATCGATGTGTGAGTTCATCTTAATAGACTCGAACACTAGAGCAAAGTAGGCTCGCAGCCTATTAGGCGCCGTCTATGCTGCTCTAAACAAACCATCTAACCGTGGCCGGTGTTATGCCACGTCACACAGTTAGTCGCCTCTCACGACATGCTCTCTGTGGGGCAGTAGTCCTATTCATGTCCTTGTCATACACAAAGATCCCGGCGGACCACTCAGGATAAATGATAACTATAAGGATTTGACAGACAAGCGATAAATAATACATTGTTACACTCTTCCTCTTCCTAGTTACCAATGTTGATAAATATTCTCTTTAAACCGATGTATATGACTACTTTGCTAATAATGAATGCTGATGAAGATATTTCAGCTTCGTTGTCGATATTTTAGACAGAACCAATCGGCAGTCCTGTAGATGGGGCTTATTCTGGTGACAACGCTGATACGATATCACATCATCAGATGCAATCAAAAGCGGAGCAATGAATATGAATAAGAAGGACACGCCGGTAGGACATACAGGAAGGACATTCTAGAATGAATAACAGACTGGCTGTCGAATGACTGCGCATCAATATTTAGCATTGTAGAATCTAGTTTGGAACCAAACGTAAGTATAACAGCGAAGTCGTCTGGACAATCGGCAATCTCCAGAAACCAGAAGTATAAAAACATTATGTGCTAAAGATGCAGTAGAGAATGAGCGAGATGTCAGCAGACAGCGACTCATAGCCTGGGTGCTTACGTCAGGGCCAGTGAACCATAGCTGACCAACACCCTACTCCACCTCCAGCGATCATGGAAACAGACTGCACTGATGAAGTCTTGCAAAGAAAATAGGCATAGCAGAGAAAAGGCAAACCCGATTTCAGAACTGTTCTGTTGATGTCGGATGTGTTATCATCATGTAGCATATACTTTGCAGAACGTCGCTCCTATCACAGACCGTCTGAAAGAAACTCCCATCTCTTGCAAAATCTCCATGCCCAAGAATTCCTTGACATCTTTGTGCCATCGTCTTCTTGGTCTGCGTCTGTCTCACTTGTCCGACACCATACCTTCAATTACTGTTCTCTCAAGACCCTTGTGTCTCTTGATGTAACCAAAGTATTCAAATTGTATGCTCATTGTGGAATTTATGAAGCACTTCTCTATGCCCAACTTTTGTCGAATGTCTGCATTCTTATTTTTTTTTCTTTCGTGGTATTCTTAGGACTTTTCTTAACATTTATACTTGACATACTTCATTCTCTTCTTTAAAATTTCGGTAACTGTCCATGTTTCACCACAGAAAAACCCAGGTTCTAAAAAATGTCACTTTTCTGCAATAGTTTCATCAGATTGTGTATGTAGACTCTGCTTTGCCTTTGCCAATCTAGTTCTGAAGTGTCTGAAGTGTCTGGCCGAAAAAGCATATATATCGCGAGTATAAGTCCTGGAAACAGACTGCACTCGTGAAGTCTGGCATATAGAATATGGATTGAAGAGAGAAGACAAAACTGGCCTAAAATAAATTCGTGCTGATACCGGATGTAACGGACGAAAAAGCGCAGATATCGACACAAAATTACAATGTCCGTATTAGGGTGAAAGACAGAACGAAAGCCTAAGTAGTGTAGTGGTTAGTGCACTGGCTTCCAAGCTTAGCGATCGGGGTTCTGTCCCCAGTCGGTGGGCATTTTTCCGGATCGCATTACGCTGCAGGAGTTTACCCATTCTAAAAAAATAGGAGCCAGGAGAATCTCAGAAAGTAAAGGCAGCGGAGTGACACTGTCAACATCATCTCTGGTGTGAGGTTGGTAAACAATATTTAGGGCTTAACACCAGATTGCCAATGTGCCACACAAGTGTAACATTTGGGAAATTATATTTTTCCCCTTATTTCGCCTTTTAAATACCTTTTGGTCTGCCCGGACAGCCGTAACGTGTATTCTTCTTTCTCTACTACCACTTCTTTTTCTTCTTCTTCTTTTTCTTCTTCTTCTTCTTCGTTCTCAAACTTATCAATTCCTGAAAAGGGCTTTGTAAGTAGCAGGATGTAGTCCGAGGAACGGAATGCGTTGTGTCGTAGTTTACAGCTTGATCGCGATATTTGCACCTTTCAGTCCGACACATCACACTTCAGCGTGGCATTTACGGGTACTGGATTAACCGTCCGTCTTCGATCCCTTATTTTTAGCTATTCTGTCCTATTGCGGTCTGTTATCCAGGACCACCACGTGGAAGTGGAGAAGAGTATTGGCCGCTCTGGTTCGCTGACACCGACGTTAACAAAACAGCTTTGGGTCGCTGACCTCTACAGCTCATGTACTGCTCAACATCTTGATCCCGTAAATGCTGCTTAACCTCACATACCACACCATATTGTAATGTTATTGTGGACGGCGTGGGTTAGTGGTTAAGTGACAAGGCTCACAATCTGTAGGTGCTGGGTTCGATCCCCATCACAGCACCGATCGTTACCCCGGAGAACCAAATCCTTAGAAAATGCAGGAGGAAGCAGACTTTTACATAATATGAATGCCGAAGTCGGATGCACATGGCCTACAGGCGCAAAATAAAAAAAGCCGCAGTGCAACGCCCACCGCCTTGGGGATTAGAGATATAAGGCGAATGCAAAACACACAAAAAAAACAAACAAAAAACTAATGTTATCGTTTTAACTCTGCTATACCTAACATACCACAACACATAGTACTGTTATCGTTTCAACTCTGCTTAACCTAACATACCACAACATAAAGTGATATTTTCGTTTCAACTCTGCCTAACCTAACGTACCACAACATAAAGTAACGGTATCGTTTTAACTCTGCTTTACCTAACATACCACAACACATAGTACTGTTATCGTTTTAACTCTGCTTAACCTAACATACCCCAACATAAAGTAATATTTTCGTTTCAACTCTGCTTAACCTAACGTACCACAACATAACGTAATATTTTCTTTTCAACTCTGCTTAACCTAACGTACCATAATTGTTCCAGTCCAAACACTGACACTCCTACAACAGTTCTTGCTAGCCATCTGTCATAACATAGCCAATGACATATCAATAACAATACCATTTGTTGCATCATCGGAGGTGGGTAATACGGTTGCTGTGGAACATAGTAGGGCTGCTGTTGTGGTGGCGGATAATGATGCTGCTGGTTTGCTGGATGGTAGTACGGTTGCTGTGGATGTTGATAAGGTGGTGGAGCCATTTCACCAGCAGCTCCGTTTAAATTAGTCGTGTTGCTCATGGGGAACTGTTAGACAAAATATCAGCAAAATATGAGTAGTGGTCAGTGTTTAACAAGACACAATTATCAACACGGCCTTTATTCCCATGAGTTGGGTCTGAAGAGTAAAGGCGGTGTGTCACTTCAATTGTCACACAGTGTACACGGTAGGTTTTTAAAATTGGGTTTTCCTAAAATAAGAAAAAGAAAACTTTCAGCATTACCTGACTATTGAACCTTTGCCATCTTGGGGACGAGAACCATCTCTAATAGAAGCGGCAACACCAATAGAAATTCTCTAATTGAGCAGAAATAACATCAGGCGTACCTCTAATAGATACAACAACAAGAATATAAACATTGGTAATAGATACAACAACAAGAATATAAACATTGGTAATAGATACAACAACAGCAATATAAACAACTCTAATGTGAAAGACAATCTATAGTTCGAGGTCAACATATTTATCTTCTTCTTCTTCTTCTTCTTCTTCTTCTTCTTCTTCTTCTTCTTCTTCTTCTCGGTTCGTTCTCAATCTCCTACTACCAAGCCCTGAACAGGGATTTGCAAGTAGAAGGATGTAGTCCGGAGAACGGAATTCGTTGTGTCGCTGGTTTACAGCTTGACTGCTATATTTGCACCTTTCCGTCTGACACATCCGTCTTCGGCAGATATATATTTATCTAATTTAAATAAATAAAACTTGCTTTGTTGCGGGAACCAAGAACAACTTACATAATGTCGTTGCTGTGTTGAAACTAAGGACGCTATTTCAGACGAAAACGTTTGGAATACATTACACGCAGTTAAACACAGATTGCCGCCGCATGTTTTTAATAAAAACTCAAACGTATTAATTACGTATATAACTAAAACCGGAATTTTTTTTTCTATGAAGGCAGATGACGCCAAAGCATGCCGTACTACAAGTGCACTGTCTAGCTGTTTTAAACTCATGTAATTTTATTCAGCTGACAATGATGTCAAATTATTTCTGAACTCGGCCAAATAAGGTAATATGTACTGTCAATTTTACAACACAACGCTGATGTGATCTCATAGCATCTGCCTTGTCTTCACTAACATTTCGTCGCGAACTCAATGATAGCTGGGTAGACTGTCTTAATGTCGAAACATGTACTTTTACCATGAGAAGAACTCTTTAACCACTCTGCCATTCGCACGGAAAATGACTGCCTAATTGAAATGCGAGCATTACATAACATTAACAAGACAAAAACAATTAATTATTTAATGACATGCATTCTCCTGAACACTCGGCTTGTCAAACAATGAAAATCATCAATTTTCAGACAACATCATAATTAGCATACCTCACTGAAAAGCGATAGTTTTGAAAGAGGTTGAGAATCAACAAGTTGTAATCAGATCAGATTGCACATAACCCTCTGAAATAATGAACGATCCGAGTGGCATCGAACCAATAACTAAACTGAAACTGCAGCAGACCGTTCAAGCGACACTAGATGACAAACAGTTGGGTTACTTGGTAACGGGACTGCTAGTTTAAGTATAGGGTAATGGGACACTGGTCTAGGATTTATATTCTCTCCCTAACCCTTCCTCCGTGTCTGCACGTCTATTGATTTTGTTGAGCAGTAAACAAAATAATAGTACGCCGTATAACTCATGTTGTGAGTGATCAATAGATAAAACTAAGAGACAGTTTACAATGCGAGCTATATAACCATTTATTTTTATTTCAATATCAGAATGACAGAGTAGATGTCACTGTTAAACTTATCGGTTACGTAACTTTACTTTTTTGTATCGGTTTAGAAGGCTCTACAGAGTATGTATGCAACCATTTTGTTCCACTCCATCAATACTAAAATAACTGTGATCATCAAATCTATTTTTAAATGCATTAAATGACCCTATCTCAACCATATCCTGTTACAATGCATTCTAAGCAGTCACCACTCTCCAACTGACAAACTATTTCCTAATATATAATCTGGATCTGTCTTCAAACAATTTGAAGCTGTGCCCTCCTGTTCTTGTAGCAGGTTGAACTTTTAAAAACTTGGTAAAGTCTAATTGCTCGTTTTAATTGATTAATTTATAAACTTGTATTAAGTCATTTCGAGTTTTTCTCTGTTCTAGACATTGTAGATCAGTTTGTCTCCTCTTGTCTTTCCTCATAACTGTAATTGTTAGCATAAAAGTGATGACAAACGTTGACCTTATGAGACAGGAGTCAACAAAAACCAGTATAGAAAAACATCAAAAGTAAAAAATGCGGTTAAATAGGATAAACGCTACGGACAGCACGATCAAACGTAGCCAAACAAGCCTTGACATGGGATCAGCAGGAAAAGAGGAAGAGAGGTAGATCAAGAACGATTTTCCAGAATAGATTAAAATCGGTCCCTGAACCGGAGCTGGAGAGAGACAGAAAGATCGAACTTGCTGGAGAAAGGTTGTCAATGTCGTATACCTCGAAAATAGAGACTGGCATTGATTGATTGACTGATTGATTATTTGCGAAGAGATTTAGAAAGAGTCCATGCTGGAACATAAGCAAATAATGAGTTATAGCAGCTCAACATAAGTCTTAGTCTTAGTCGACATGTACATCTAGAGGAGCACACGCCCCTGTGCATGTCTCATCTCTGATGTGAGCTGGATGTAGCCAGGAAGATTTCCTTCCTAGCGGGCTAGACTCAAGCAGCTTATTAATTTACTATGGAGGGTGGTTAACTGATGTGCGAGTCCATCTTAATAGACTCAAACACTAGAGCAAAGTAGACCCGCAGCCTTTTAGGCGCCACCTATGCTGCTCTTAACAAACCACCTAACCGTGACCGGTGTTTATGCCATATCACACAGTTAGTCGCCTCTTACCACATGCTCAACATAAATGAACCTACAAACACTTTGTCTAGATCAAAGACAACTGGAATACCATTTTCTCAACAAGCTAATGATAGGAACTAACGATAAATTAACTGTGGTAAAGATACAATTAATGATACAGACTGTTTACCTTCCTGAGTACATGAAGAACAGAGAGAGAACGAGAGAAAGAGAGAGAGAGAGAGAGAGAGAGAGAGAGAGAGAGAGAAAGGGGGTAGAAAAAGATAGTCGTTTATGGTTGGTTATTCATTATCATCATCATGCAACCTGTACTTGATTGAACTTCGATCTCATCACAATCATTCGATAGGAATCCCGATCAGCAGGCAATCTACCCGCCTGTTCCATGTTCACGATTAGAGTTCCTGATGTCTTGTGTCCATCTACGCCTTGGTCGATCTCTGTTTCGTGTTCCTGAAACAGTGCCCCCCATAACGGATTTTTCCAGACTGTAATGGCGCTTGATGTGGTCGAGCAACCGCAGTTTCCGAGACATAGCGTAGTTTATAAGCCAGTTCTCTTTGACACTCGGACCTTACAGGATAGCTTTATTTGTAATTGTCTTTAACCAAGGTTCTCCTGTAGCATATTGTTTGGAAAGCCCCGGATCTTAATATTTGTGTCCCACATGAGTACACTGCCACCGGGAAAACGTGTGTTCTCATGATCTTCAATTGTAATTCTTTGTTAGTATTGTGCCACACATTTTGTACACTTATTCCGTTTCTGCATCGCTATGGACAATCGTCTCTTTATTTCCCTTGCACAGTCCGCATGGTTGTTTTAAAATCAAAGAGCCAAGGTATTCAAAGTAATCCATGTGTTCAATTTCTTCATCACCAATAGTAATCTTGGGTTAAGGTCTGTGTTTACAATGGACATTATCTTTCCTTTTTTTTGCGTTGAGGAAAAGATTGTGATCCTCACTGTGCTTCTGAACGGACGTACGCAATTGTATGAGGTAATCATAATTATTACTAGTCCCATATCTGAACAAACATCACAGAGACACTGATACCTTCATGAAATTTTCTTGGTTGCTTTGAAATAAATTCAGGTCGACGTCTCGAAGTGTGCGAGGCATAAGAAATGAGAAACGAATTGGTAATCGAAGACACGATCAATCCACATCAAAGCATAAGTGGAATTAATTAAACACCGAATGTAATCATTAACGAAGCAGTGAAATATGAACGATCAAAATTATGTGTAAAGTAAAATAATGAGAACTAACAAATGTCTTTGTTATTTTAAACCATCTATGTTGCCGAATAACTTATATCCTATGATGCAGAATCAAACAAACATGTTTTCTCTTTACTGTTCTCTGAGGTTTTTCAGAAGAATTGTTTCTCTTGTTGTAATTTAACTTAACGTCTTTATACTGGTTTATAAAACTGCAAAGCGTATATATAACCAACGGTTTTTTGTTGGTTTTGTTTTCCATTCTCTTGATCTAAAAATACCTATGCTCATGCAATATATTCTTGAAGCATTATTAACCCTGCTTCTGCTATTTCCTGTGGCAGTGCGCTCCCAGCATTCACCACTCTTTGACTAAAAACAGATTTTCAAATCTGGATCGTTCTTTAATTAATTTGTGACTATGCCCTCTTGTTCTTGTAGGCAGCTAGATTTTGAAAATAAACTAGTTATAGTCTAGTTTGTTCTTTTCATTGATTATCTTATAAACCAGTATTAGGTCACCTCGTTTTCTTCTCCTTTCTAGACACTGTTGGCCGGTTATTCTGGGTCTTGTCTCAACTATCAGTCCAGAATCCCACTATCAGCTTTGTCGCCATTCTTTGTATTTTTTCCAGCCCTTCACCTCACTCTCCTCACACGCCACACCCAACCTTGAGCTCAACCCTTTTCCCACCTCTCGCCCACTCCACCCTTTCACCTCACTCTTCTCACACTCACACGCAACCTTGAGCTCAACCCCTCCTCGACCCCTCACCCACTCCACCTCTTCAAACTCACTCTCTTTACACGCAACCTTGAGCTAAACCTCTCCTCCACACCTCGCCCACTCCACCCTTTAACCTCACTCTTCTCACACTCACACGCAACATTGAGCTCAACCCCTCCTCGACCACTCACCCACTCCACCTCTTCAAACTCACTCTCTTTACACGCAACCTTGAGCTAAACCTCTCCTCCACACCTCGCCCACTCCACCCTTTCATCTCACTCTTGAAACACGCAATCTTGAGCTAAACCACTCCTCCACCTCTTGCCCACTCCACCCTTTCACCTCACTCTCCTATCACGGAACCTTGAGCCCAACCCATCCGCCACACCTCGCCCACTCCACCTCTTCATACTAACTCTCCTCACACGCAATCTTGAGCCAAAACCCTCCCCAACCTCTCGCCCACTGCACCTCTTCAAACTCACTCTCCTTACACGCAAACTTGAGCCCAACCCCTCTCCCACCTTTCGCCCACTCCAACTCTTCACACTCACTCTCCTCACACCCAATCTTGAGCCCAAATTCTCCTCCACCCGTTGCCCACTTCACCCTTTTACCTCACTCTCCTCACACGCAACCTTGAGCCCAACCCCTCACCCACCTCGCGCCCACTCCACCTCCTCAAACTCACTCTCCTCACACGCACCCTTTCGCCCAACTCCTTCCCCACCTTTCGCCCACTCCACCATTTCACCTCACACGCAACCTTCAGCCCAACACCTTCCCCACGCCTCGCCAAATCCACCTCTACAAACTCACTCTCCTCACAAGCAACTTTGACCGCAATCCCTCCCCCACCCCAAGCCCACTCCACCCCTTCAACTCACTCTTCTCACACACAACCATGAGCCCAACCCCTCTCCCACCTCTCGATCAGTCCACCTCTTCAAACTCGCTCTCTTCACACGCAACCTAGAACCAAACCTCTCCCCCACCTCTCGCCCACTCCACCGTTTCACCTCACTATCCTCACACCTCACACGCAACCTTGAACACACAGACCTGATTCCAGGCCCTCACCTCCTTCGCGTCACGAGAGCCATGCTGAAACGCAGACGAACTGTTAATCGATGTATGTTACGAATCCAGGTTATTCCACCGCTGTGAAGTCTCACGTAGACAATAGAGCATAGTGAGGATACTGATGGTCGCAGTAGCCAGCTGGTTGTACATATGTTGTCTCTGTCCTCTCAGGCACCCGTCTCTGCTCGACTCATTATTGATTTCAAATTCTAGAATCTGATAATTGGCAGTTCATTGATTGTATTCATCGACCCAAGAATGTCGCACTCATTTCATATCAAGTGGCCCACCAAGGTTACCCGTAAGAGCTCTTCTCAGCCGGATCATTGATATGAACCCCAGCATGAAAAGGACAGCAGGTCCAGTAATGTCACTAATCCACTGTTTAACCTAGGAGCTTCGCTGTTCCATGACATCACTCTCTACATTCCCTGCCAATCTGACAATAGTGGTAACGACTCGGATGTAGTCTTTTGTATCTTTGTCCCTGTGGATCCACGAAGACCAAAAGTGTATTTCATCTTCACAATAGAGGTATCCTTCGTGCACCTAGAACTAATCGCGTTCCTTCATTGTACAAACGTCCTAATCCAGCGACCTCAATAGTCTATAAACGGCTGCTGTAGTTGACACTAGTAACAAATACCAGATTACAAAGTTAATAATTTCATAGACTATTAGATAGAGGACAAAATCCATGGGAAAGAGGAAGGTGGCGACTAAGACTCACCTTTACATCTCATGCATGCAGAGAAATTAAAACACAAACTTATACGCAAATGAAAAAGCTGCAGATGATCAACCAGAGGAACTGTTTTTCGCAGATGACCAATAACAAAAAAAGGAAAGCGCGCACTCATGTAACCAAAAGACTGTGACTATAAAGAGGGTGATCACCAAAAAGAGACCAAATTGTAACACACACTAACATACTGGAAGCGAAGTTATAGGAAAAACTATGTAGCAGCACAGGTCATCAAATTTTCGGTAAATGTTTCGTTTTCTAACAATTGTGTGTCCATTAGTTTCTTGAGGATAAAGTCTTCTTCTTCTTCTTCCGCGTTCATCTTCAGACCTCAACTTCAATGACTCTATCGAATGCAGCGACTCAAGGCTCTGTACGCTTCCGTACAGCTTCTCGTGGAAGGACACTGGCTGTTGCCAAATATACCGTGGTATTCAGTGGACAGGACTGCAAAATATGTTCTGCCTTCATGGGGGCTGTGCCGCAGGCACAAAGGTCTGTAGTGCCAATCTTGAACTTGTTGTACAGATGGCATCTAGTCTGATGTGACCTGTGTGTAGCCGGAGAATTATCACCTGGTCTCGCCTGGGGAGTTGATGGTAGGCATTGTTTTATATGTGACCAGTGTGGTCTTCTTTCCATTTTGCACTGTACGTTGCCCTGATGAATGCTTTTGTCTCATTGTATGTGATTTCTGTATCAGTCTGCTGCAGTATTCCTCCCTCTCTGGCTAGTCTGTCCGCCTCCTCGTTACCTGGAACGTTGCAGTGGGATGGTATTCACTGAACTATGCTTTTTTTTAAGCTGTGGAACAGGCGTTCGAGCGAGTCTGCCAGAGCACCGATTTAATTTTTGTGCTGAGGATAAAGTAAAGGCAAAGGTTTGTCACTACTGTCGATGAAGGAAGTTGTAAGAGACGAACAAAAACTTCAAAATCATTTGGCTGATTTGGACGCAACCTGCGATAGGTATGGAATGAGTATCAACAAGGCTAAGAGGACAACTCTAAAGTTGGACAGAACGCAAAAGGCGCATAAACTAAGCATTCAAAACGTGGCTCTCCGGTAGACTCAGGAGGTCAGCATGTTCTCAGAAGACAGCAAGTGCGACAGAGAGATTGAGACCAATTGATGGACAGCAGCATGAGTGAATTATCAAGTGGCACCACTAGTAAAGGTAAATAAAGTAACCAATAGCATTACTGCCGTAGGGGTGTGAAGTGCTAGCGATCTCACATTTCAAAGGCTCGGCTATATGAGGGCGGTAGCCATCTCCTCTCCCTCGCCGCTTTTACTTCCCGGACTGAACCGGTACCAATTTAAGGCTGGGTCGACCCGACAGCCATTGCGGTCTTAAAAAACACTACCGCCTCAACTAGGAAATGAACCCAGGACCACTCAGATGACAAGCCAGCGCGCTAACCACTGCGCTACGCGGCTCCCTATTGGCACCACTGTTCCCCAACAATCCTCGCATTAGTCTGGCAACAAAGCAGCAACTGATCCACGCGATCTTTCTGCCAACCTCCATTTCATCTCACTCTCCTCACGTGTCACACAAAACCAGGAACATCTTCCTACCAACCATGTGCTACCAGAGCCAAACATGGGCCAAGTTCAAGGCGCGAGATAGCAAAATCTCCACCTGCGAAATGAGATGTCTTCTAACAGCCGCTGACATTGCTATGGGAGACAGATTGAGGAACGAGCATATTTGTAAAATGATCGGTGCCATCCCATGTGCCGAATCGGTCATTTCACGAGAATGTCCTCTGTTCAGCTTCTTCTGCAAGCATACTTCTTCTTCTTCTTCTTCGTTCATCCTCAGATCAAGGTTCCGGTTTCTCTTACAAAGGACACCGTTGTTTGTAAGGCTGTTTCATCTCCATACAGCTTCTGTCTGAAAACTGTCTCACTAAGCCAGCATTGTTCTGTCTTTTCCTGCGTAATCATGCAGCTTTGTAGGATGTGTTCCACGGTCATGATATGCTCCCCACCTGGGCATCTGTCATCTGTCCCAATCCTCATTTTGTTGTAAAGATGACCCTTGAGTCTGTTATGCCCAGTTCTCAGTCTGAAGATGATGACTTGCTCTTCTCTAGTTACGTTAAAGAAGCTGTCTTCTTTTCGGAAGTCGGGGTGTTGATAAGCCCATTTTACCCTGAAGTTGGCTTTGATTATGATCTTGGCCTCATTATATGTGATTCTCAGGTATGTTTGTGGGGATGCTACTCCACTCTTTGCTAGTTTGTCTCTGCAAGCATACAATATCCGTCGGTCTGGCTTCCGAGAAAGAGGACGACTGAGGGGAAGGTGGATGGATGACGTAAAGACGATTTCCTAGCGACACGAGTTGACGACATACAGAGCGTATCTGGTCAAGGAGAGGCGACTAGGGCTTCCTACCACGCCCGTCGGGGTACAAGTAGACATATAACTAATTATCTGACTAACAAGCCAGAGGAAATGACCAAATAGAGAAACACGCACAGACAATCTTACAACCAGTCTTAAGACTGACCAACTAGAGGAATTGGTGGAATGCTAATAGTGAGAATATGTAGAATTTGGTCTCAGTGCACAACATGTTAACATTTGGAAACGTTGAATTTGGTCTCTGTGCTCGCATAATTTCTTTCACAAATTCTGATTTGTGCTTCAATGACGACATACACATACTTCATACACATACACATAATTCATACACATATAGCATAAAGCTTATACGGGGCACGCTTAACTTGCGATGCTTGTTAATACAGCGTGAGGCTCCTGCAGCGCTATGCTCAAATTGCGTTCATTTATCCTAAAGAAGAACGCTTGCAAAGGTATATGCTGAGTATGTGCTCTGTTCTAATATAGCAACATGCTTACACAGGTTTTATTTACTGAGTTTGCACTCCGTGCTCTTAAAACAACACGCTTCATTATGAATATACTCAATCTGTGTTCTTTGTTGTTTGAATGTCATCTTCTGATACAGCGATGGCATTAATGTATGCACCTCTACAACCTAACAAGACTAAATTATTTTGTTTCACCTTGTATTTCAAACACTTGCCTGGCGGAGTCTTTACTTTCAATATCAGAAAGTCTGACAATCCACCATAAGTTGACGAGTCGTTGATCCAGGAACGGTACGTTTTCCAAGAACTGTATCGACCGTTGTTTAATAACGATTTGTATCGATCCAAAACGTTATAAATCTATTGATCTGGATGAAGAGTCTGATTACTCGCAGTCGAGCCTGCAAGGTCTGGATGGAAGTATTGACAAAAATAGTGTTCTGAGTCAGGAGATAAGTTTGTGAATGATCAGGAGACTTGATGTGAGAATAGACCAAGACAGATCTAGGGCCAGAATTAGACGCAGCGATGCATAGGAAGTTGTAGAAGCTCAAAGTTTCAATCCGGTTAACAGATAATAAAGGTTATGTAACAACTGAATTTTGCAGGAATGTTTGCAAGAAGCATAACAAATCCGCGTGGTAAAGGAGAGGGGATGAAATAAGGGGGGTTTAATTTTATTCTTAAACAAAATTATCAAATATGGAAATCCGACAGTTATTAGTGACAAATGATATTTAGCAATATATACATTAATTTGTTAATTGTTTCTATATTTTGTAAAGTAAAGATCCAATTGACACACCGTGTTGCATATTGCTGTATGTACTCGATCGTAGTTTGTAACTAAGTTGAAGCACAACAAATCGAGTGTGTTGGTCATTTAGTAAATGCATGTGACCAACATGCAGCAAGAGCATATCATATACAGGTTTCCGGTCCACGAGCAAGGGGCATATCTCGACATCGGTGGATTGAGAGAACTTCTGACACTCTCAGGAAGTTACACCTAACGACAACACAAGCCTCCCACATGACGATAACAAGAAATCTAAGCATCCCACATCTCTAAGACGCGTTATGGCAAGGACAGTATGACAACAAGAAGAAGTTACATTTGCTATACCTTTATTTTACCTATATGTGAAGCAAAATGACTCAAGATGGAGATATATCTAAGGACATTTTTCACTCGCATTGCTCTAGCCGCATGTGCCTTTACCTTAATAACGAACATTTGGAAATCAAAATCACTACGTGAGCACACCAAGCCCAGCTCGAATGTATTACTCATCTGTGAATGTGATTGCTGTAAAACAATGGAAAAGATGCTAAATGCATTCGAGAATAAAATAAATCTACTGCAACACGCCACTTAACGCCCTCTTCAAAGCGTACAAGAGAATAAACCTACTCATTGTGGGCATTAGAAACAACAAAAACATCGTTTAGACATAGACTGGGATCACGTGTCAATGGGTACATTTATAGACCTGCAGTCTTTCCATCAAAAGCAAAAATACGGGACTATAACACTACATAATGGTGCCAAGCGTGTGTATCACATCAAGCTGCAGGATGGACAAGTCTCTGAATCTCCAACGATGTACTTTCACTAACGTGTTACTTTATTCAATAAATGTTTTGACGCTGCTATGGTTACCAAATCCGCAAGGTGCACACGTATTAAAAAACAGACACGGAAACTACTAGACATGGGAAGACGTCTTAAAGTCAGAGCAATATTGGACAAGATCGAACAATATGAATTAATTTTTTATCAATTCGACTCCAGCTAATACATGACTATGAGAAGCATCGAACGCAGTGGCTAATCAATGTGGCTAAAACCAGGATGCAGCATCGAACGCAGCGACTAATCAAAGTGGCTAAAACCAGGATGCAGCATCGAACGCAGCGACTAATCAAAGTGGCTAAAACCAGGATGCAGCATCGAACGCAGCGACTAATCAAAGTGGATAAAACCAGGATGCAGCATCGAACGCAGCAACTAATCAAAGTGGCTAAAACCAGAAGAAGCATCGAACGCAGCGACTAATCAAAGTGGCTAAAACCAGGATGCAGCATCGAACGCAGCGACTAATCAAAGTGGCTAAAACCAGCAGCAGCATCGAACGCAGCGACTTATCAATGTCCATGAAACCAGAAGCTGTCGCTCAAAGTGCCGTAAAACTCTACAAAAAAAAAAAGAGAACAAGCCATAACAAGGAACGACAACACCATCATAACAGATAAACGAATCTTCTAAGCAGAATGAAGACAGTACTACACTGACCTTTTTTCATCATCATCGTGTAGCATGTCCTTTGCAGAACGTCGACTCTCATGACAGCCTGTCTGTAGAAAACGCTATCCTTCTCCAGTCTTCCGGCCTGCTCCATAGTCAAATCCTGGGTCTCTTTGATGTCCTGGGTCCATCGTCTTCTCGATCAGCCCCTGCATCTCTTCCCAGTGACCATGCATTCCATAACCACTCTCGCCAGTCCATTGTGTCGTTTGACGCGGCCAAAAAAAAATCAGTTTTCGAGCCATTACGTCATTTATGAGCCGATTCTCCTCTACATTCTGGTCTTGTATTTTTCTTTCTTTCTTTGTCCACGGTATTTTCATGACTTTTCTGTAGCACTGTGTTTCAAAAGCACCGATCATCGCTCTTATTGCTTTTGTAATCGTCCATGTTTCACATCCCTAGGTTGCCACAGGAAAAATTCATGTTCTTAGGATCTTTAGTTTTTGTTCTTTGTTTGTACCATGCCATAGGTTCTGCATACTCCGTATATTCTGCATTGCCATAGTCAGTCGTCTTCTTACTTCTTTTGTACAGTCTCCATTGTTGTTCAGTATTGATCCTTGGTATTCAAAATGTGCAACATTTTCAATCTCTTCGCCAGCTATCTCGATTTTGGGTTGGAGTTTTGTCTTATCAGTTGTCATTATCTTTGTTTTCTTTGTATTCAGGTAGAGATTCTGGGCTTCACTATGTTTCTGGACTGATGTAATTATTTGTTCCAGGCTCTTGGCGCTGTACGAGAGCAAAACTGTCATCGGCATATCGTATTTCCGGTATCTCCTTTCCTCCTATTGTGAAAGGATCGAAGTCTATAGAAATTGGATCTGCCTTTACATTCCTGATGTTTTCTGCATATATTGAACAGGTATGGGGAAAGAATGCAGCCCTGTCTGACCTCCTTGTGTATCTCAAACCAATCTGAGGTTTCACCATATATTCTGACGGCTGCTTGCTGCTCCCTGTAGAGGGTTTCTATTAGTTGAACTAGATGTGTTGGGAAGCCCATGTCTTTCACAATGTTCCACATTTGCTGATGGTTTTTTTTCTTCATCAAACGCTTAAATCCCAAAAAGATTGGCAGCAACAGAGGAGACCACATTGAACCAACCAAACATGACGTAAATCCTGCACGCGATTAAGCGGTTCAAACCAGGTACAACTCCGTGACCAGAGGAAATAACTCTAGAAGTCTTTAAGGCAGGAGGACAAACTAGCGGTTCAGCTGTGTAATGTCTCGATTCAGTACAAAATCTTGATCAAATGAAATCCTCAAAGACTGTTCTAATTCACACAAAAAATGGTAATCCTGAACGTCTTGAGAGCTATCCTCCAATATGCCTGCTACCTAGACAACGACGACCATTCGCGCCAGTAAACCATGTCCTTAATTGATAGCTGTGGTCCAGGCTGCATACAGTGAAGTCATTCATGTTTGGCCCAGTCATGAAGTGCGAGGGCGAGACGGGACCATATAGGTGAGGTCCACTGATCACATCGTGTCCTTCAAGAGCTGGTGGACTGGGACGTTTTCAGAAAGTCGGGACACGGGCCTGAACAGGGACAAACGGCGCTGATGTAGCGAGGATCAAATGCTGTTTAGACCTTATTGCAGTGTGACTTCAACGTTGGGACATGCAGCTCATTTACCAGTGAGAGTCTCCGCTTGATCCAGACTCGGTGTAAGGGCATGTCTATTCTTCTAATAATGTATGGATGAGTTAATCACAAACTCTGTACCATGCAGACGGATTCAAATCCCACAAGCAACCAATCTGAAATCATTGGGACAAGTATCACAGAAGACGAATGGCTGATTAATCTATATTGACAAGTATCACAGTAGACGAATGGCTGATTAACCTATATTACCCCTACATTATCAACAATGGAGATACATTACTTAAATTCCTTGATTGTCCATGATTTCAATATTCATCCAGAATGAAGGTGATATGACAATATTCAGGGCATCGAGATAGAGAACTTGAAGACTAACAAATAAATCAGTTTACATAAAACATTTATCCTAGAAGTGGCAGGCTATCTTGATATATATCTCTTCTTCTCGACAACAAAAAAATGTCATAAGATTAAGCGAATTGTTTTCAACGAACTAATGGGCATCGATCACAAACTAATAAAGTCAGTGATCAATATAAAACACAACTTACGAACACAATACATTGCCACGTTGGCATTATAAGAAAGCAGGCTAGAGTATTTTAGTAACATTGACACACACAGGCAGCTAACAAACACACAGAACAAAAGATTTGGTAAAATAGGAAAAGATTATAACAAAGCAGTACTGAGAGCCGGCTAGAATCAATAGCTTGAGGTGAAAGAAAAACTATAAACAATATTTGGACATAACAAATTCACGCAGGAACTGTAAGAATAATTTATTTAGGCCAGCGGTAGGGTAGAAAAGGATATGTCTGTTGAGGCAAAAATTGCTTTCAAAGTAGGTGAGGCAAAGTATAGAAAAGCAATTGTCAGCTTAGCAAGAAATATTTAGATTCAACAACAGTAAGTTCTCAACCTAGATAAAGACTACAGAAAATGATGCAGTTAACTAAAGCCCTAAATCATGAAGACAGTAGAAATAATAAAAAAGTAGTAGCTGACATGGAATGATTAAATGTGTATCAACAACGTATAACTAGTTATCTGAGACCTCTTTAGTAAGGGTAACAGGATGGTATAAAATGTCTGACTAGGGCTTATAACTTAACGTCTTTATACTGGTGTAGAAGACTCTGCAGAATCTGTATACAAACAGTGTCTTTTACATTCACTTGATCTAAAGATACACATGTGCATCCTATTCATTTTTGAGGAACGATGAGACAGAACAGGTCAGTGGTCAGGCAAAACACACTGATCAGACAATTTTAGCCAGGGTCAGGAGAAATATGCTGGCCAAGACCCTCACCTGACCTCCTTGTTGGTCGTCCTGGAATCGGGCTGTTGTCGAGGACAACAGTCTGGCTAACAAAGTGAGGTTCGATGTGATCCCCGTAGTAGTGAGTGACACGCAGATGAAGCCAAACATTGCACAACCGCCTGGAGGACCCCGGTCCACTTCATCAGCACACTATGGATGTCAGGAAAGTTACTACATTCTGCCACAAGTTTCATCCTTTTCAGGGCGCACAAAAGGGTTACCCTCCCATTGTGGGTATTAGCAACCAACCAACCAGCCAGCCAACCAACTAACCAAACAACCAACCAGCCAACCAACCAACCAACCAACCAACTAGCCAGCCAACCAGCCAGCCAGCCAACTAACCAACCAACCATTCATTCTAAATGCATTAATTGCTCATGGCATACTTAGATATCCCGTCCGAGTCACCGGGAAAACCCACTGAAACGTCACATTTCACCGCTGACTAAATAATAGAACTCGTATTGCACCAAGGTTGCACAATCAATCCATGTTCCACACAGAGAAACAAAACACAACAAGCCACGGTTGATAGCGATCCTTTCACAGAATCCTGCCCTAAAAGTTAGTGCATATCCATCTTTGTTTCCCGAAAGCGCTATTACAGTTGCACTAATAGTTGACACATGCAAGTTGCGTTATTTAGTCAGCCGTGGTATGTGACGTTTCTAAGGGTTTCGTCAGTGATTCAGAAAGCCTTTATCTATAGTAGGCTGTGAAATGACCCTGCCGCCACTATTTTCAATGGCAAAGCATTTCAAGCATTCGCCACTAACCTAACTAAACAAATATTTCCTTGAATCTAATCTGGACCTTTCTTTAATTAATTTCTGAATGTGCCCTCTTGTTCTTGTAGCCATCTGTATTTTGAAAGAAAAAGACTTTATAGTATAATAGATTTTTTATCCGTTTATTTTCTTATAAACCTGTATATCACCCTGAATTTTTCTCTTTTCTAAACAATGCAGGCCGGTTTTTCTGTCTTTCTTTAAAACTATCATTACGAAATCTCACTATCAGTTATGTCGCTCTTCTCTGTATCCTTTCCAGCATGTTTATATCCCCTCTACTTCCCGCCTGTACATATTACTTCAATTTAAGTTTAACTAATTTTTTTTACATTTTTACTATCACTTCCATTCTGCTACGTTCAATATTTCTTGTTATCATACCTAACAATGCATTTGCCTTTTTCACTGCTACCTGGACTTGCTCACTCACTTTACCTGTATGATCCATTATAGCCTCTAGGTCATTTTCCTTTTCTAGCTTTCTAATATTGTTCTCTCCAGTTATGTTCTATATTTGATCTATCCATGTGGATGTATGAACATTTATCAACATGAAACTCCATTATCTAGCTCGCAGACCATCCCCGAATCTGACCTCAATATATCCACTTTTGCTTTAGATAAGACACTTCTGCATAGCTTTGTTTTATCCGCAAATTTTACAATTCAGAAGGAGGCCTCGAACCTTGGGGATCGCCTGTAGGTCTACTGTGCTTACCATGCAGGAGCTTGTGGTAATGAAAACAAACTGATACTCAGACCTCAAAGGCACCTAGAGTCGGGACATTGGTATTAAATAGAGGTTACTTTCTAAATTTGATGAAGGTTGACTGTTTCGTGGAGGATAACACTGCAATTCATGGACTAACAATACACATGTAGCAAAATGCTGAAATTATACATTTTATCTTGCAGGCCGGGGTGACTTAACGGACGGTGTGGGAGTATGTACATCAAGCGAGCTACACGAACAATCAATATCTACACCCTTTGCCATTAGCTGATAGCTACTGATCACCTATGGGTTTGCTCGGAGTACAAGGATGTCAAATCTTCACAACCAGAAGAACTCCACAGCCATGGCGGTCACACAATGAAGAAGGAAAGCACGCACTCGTGTAACCAAAAAGACTGTGACTAAAAAGAGGGTGATCACCAAAAGAAGACTAAATCGTTACACACACTAACATACTGGAAGCGAAGTTATGCGGAAAACTATGTAGCAGAACAGGTCATCAAATTATCGGTAAAGGTTTCCTTATCTAACAAGTGTGTGTCCATTAGCTTCTTGAGGATAAAGTAAAGGTAAAGGTTTGTCCCTTAGTACTTACACTGCTGTTGGGGAATGAAGTTGTAAGAGACTTGAGTATACTAAATCAAGGTTTGTCCCATAGTAGTTAAACTACTGTCGGAGAATGGAGATGTGAGAGAAATAAGTATACTAAGTCAAGGTTTGTCCCACAGTAGTTATTTAATTGTTAGAGACTTGAGAATACTAAGCGACATCGTGTGTGAGGTACGGTGGTTACTTCCTTTCCTGAATCCCTTTTACTTCCCTTGTCGAATGCAGATGAGAGTACCGATAGCGGGATTCGTACCCCCGTACGGGATCAAGATGCTGAGCAGCGCAAGAGCTGCAGTGGTCTGCGACCCATAGCTGACTGCTAGCGTCATTGCCAGCGAACCATAGCTGCCAAGACCCTTCTACACCTCCACGCGGTGATCCTGGATAACAGGCTGCATCAGGGCAGACTGGCTAAGGAGAAGGGATCGAAGAGGGAATGCTATCCCGGTACTCAAAAAATGCTTGCTGAAGTCGGATGTGTTGGACCGAAAGGTGCAAATATCGCAGCCAAGCTGTAAACTACGACACAACGCATTCCGTTCTCTGGACTACATTCTGCTACTTAAGCCCTTTCAGTGTTTGGTAGCGAGAGATTGAGAACGAACGACGAAGAAGAAGAAGAAGTACCCCCATACATTTGCCTTGAAAAGCGAGTGCTTTACTACTACGCCAATCTTAGTCTATTGACGGTGCTCCCGACTGAAGACATGTTTCTTTGAAGGAAAGGACGAGTTCACTTACGTTATGTTCTGTTCCTAAGAATCAGTATCTCTGATCTCCAGGCATACACATAGGTGCTTAGTCCCTCTCAATAAATGGTGAGCGGATGTGTGTGTTGCAGCTCTTGGTTGTACAGACTTCTCCGTCCTTTCGTGCAGCACAAACCGTTTGAATGTCGTTTGATTTCAAAGCTCTCCCGTCTGAGAAGTGCTGATTCATCTACTGCCATCGTCATCGAACAATCGGTAATTGAGATATTTGAAAAGTTAATGAGTAGAAATGTAGCGTTTTTAGCCGATGAAATATAAAGATGAGCGAGTTTGCGCGGAAGTGATAGTCAAACTGTACAAAGCTTAAGTTAGACCTAGATTAGAGTACTGTGTACAGGTATAGAGTCCTTATCATAAAAAGAGATATAAAAAGGCTTGAAAGGATTCAAAGAAGAGCGACAAAACTGATAGTGGGATTCCAGAATTATAGTTATGAGGAATAACTACTTACTTGAGTTCTTATCTTTTTTTTAAAAATTGATTTTAATTTGATCTCTCTACCGAATTTGCCGCTATTGACAATGTTAGTCAGTCTCAGGATAAAACAATGTTAGTCAGGGTCAGGATAAAACAATGTTAGTCAGTCTCAGGATAAAACAATGTTAGTCAGGTCAGGATAAAACAATGTTAGTCAGGGTCAGGATAAAACAATGTTAGTCAGGGTCAGGATAAAACAATGCTAGTCAGTCTCAGGATAAAACAATGTTAGTCAGGGTCAGGATAAAATAATGTTAGTCAGGGTCAGGATAAAACAATGTTAGTCAGGGTCAGGATAAAACAATGCTAGTCAGTGTCAGGCTAAATATAATGACCAACATTCTCAGCATTCAACAACAAAAACCATTGTTTGAACCCATGTCTCCAGACTACGAGGTAAGTTCCCTAGCTGCACAACTATCCACTTCTCAAATATATAAAAACATATACAAAATTGGGAACAGAAGAAACATTTTAATGTTTTATTAATCAAGGACGAAGTACGTATACATATAAATGAACACTTAATTTGATATTTTTACAAAAACTACCGAAGTTTGAAAACAAGAATAAGAATTAATAGTATGTCTAAATGATTGCGGTTCCAATATTGGAAGAAATGAAGAAAATTGATCACTGTAAAAATGTGATTTGCACTAATTTTGATGAGAATGGAATGAACATAGTCACATTGCTTTAATCTCAACCTCTCAACAAAAACTGTAGCTTATCGTATTTATAGCTACGCAATAGATCTGAAATTCTTAACCTAGAGAGGCTAAACACAAATCTTAAGGGGTCAATGAATCTGATGACCCTCGTTGACCCCAGAAAACAAAAGATAGGACCACAGCAATGTTTTTAGGATATGAGGCTGTAAAAGGTGACTAAAGTGAGCCAGCAACCTCATCATGTCAAATAACTATAAATGCCACTACTTGAAGAACACATAACTTACTTTGTCCAAGGCTTCTATATCTAGCCAATTGTAATGAAGGCCCTGTTCAGAGGTTCAAAATGGAGACAAGAAAAAATACTGGATTGGAAAAAAATGCATCTTAATTTTTGTTACCCTCACTAAAAATGAAAATTATCCGATGATAAAAAGCCAGAGACATACATAAAGTAAGGATTGTGAATTAAGCCATGGATAAATCCTTATGTTTTATTTTATTTTAGCTCAGAGAATTTATTTTTGAAATGACCAAGTAATAATGGTAGAGTTGAGCCATGAATATAACTGTCAATACCTTAATCTTGAAAAGCACAACAAAAATACAATTGGAAATGTTTAGTAATACATAAGGCACTGCTGTACGGACATACAGCTTTGGTACAAAGCTTACTGCAAGGAACAAACTGCTCGTATTGGAACATGAAATGAAGTGCACAATGAATAAGGCTGTACTGTTTGGCAGATTCCCTTTACATGTATCATGAAGACTGGCTCACTGATCTTCAAACAGTTACATTTTATTTCTCCTTTCTCTCAGCTTTTTTGAAATGTTTTGATTAAAGTTTTCACATTTTACTGAAGGCACGTGAAGTTGAAAAAGTGCTGAAAAATTAAAGCCCTCCAATGAACACCAGCGTCAGTGTTTAGAATTTACACACATCCAGAAAAAATGTTCCTGCTGTATTCAAAATATATTTACATGCACATTTATATTATACACACTTGCATGACTGTGGAAGATCTTGAACCTTTACTCAATTTTTGAAATTGTTGCTACCATTGCTTGATAAAAAAGAAGGCACCGCCTCCTCATCAGTAGATAAGGTTTCACTTTTATCGCTCGACTTAGAACTAAGACGAGATAAATAAATTGAAATGTTAGCATCAGAATAATGAATATTTCCATCCTCACTACCATTAGCAATAATATAATCTATCTATTACCGAGCTTGTCCTGTAAAAACTCTTATTTTGGTCTGCCTGAAGGAGCATGGGATAGATTCAAGGCTGCATACCAACAACATTTTTATGTAATTTAAGTACGAAAATAAACATGTTTTCAATTAAACCCACGCAAACTCTTCTGGAAATGAAAAAGTACAAAATCTAGACTTCCATCAAGAACCAAAAAAAAAAGTTTAGAAGCACACTAAATGGGAAAACGTTATTTTTTTTAACAGTCGCAAAAGCTGATACATCGGCTCCTACGTTGTCTGAAAAACTCATGAAGCCAATGCATCGGGAGTGAATGAGTTAATGCAGCTCTTGTATTATTACCCTGATTTAATGTAGCCCTCAGTCTATTAGTTTGTCTACTTGTCCCTTTGACCATCAACAGACCTTTGCATCATTAATTTAAAATGCATGTGGTTCTTAGACCAACCATTAGACTTTATAATGCCCTCAGAGTGGATTGAGTTTAAAACTCTTGCCCATAACTGTATTGTATAAGCGAGTTCAATCACTGGGTGGAATGTTTGAAGGTCTGGAAAGGTAAGTCACTTGCATGTGTTTTGATGTTAAAATATTTTAAGCTAATCAATGACATGTGTGGAACAAGGTAAATTGGAACAGGAAATCTTAGGAAGAAAGTGGAGATGGATGGGTCATACATTAAGAAAGTCCAAGGCCAATATCACCAGGCAATCCCTGTCATGGAACCCCCAGGGAAGGAGAGGCATAGGCAGATCAAGGAATACATGGAGACGAGATCTGGATGCGGATGTACAGAAAACTGGAAGGAAGTGGAAAAGGTTTCACAGGACAAAGCTGCTTGGCGAGGGTTGGTTGATGGTCTATGCACCCCTGGGTGAGAGAAGCGAAAGAGAGAGTGACATGCGTATGTATGTACGATTTGCGATTGTGAGCAAGAAGGGATAAGTGTGTACAGATGTATGCAATTGTTGGGTTTAGTTTATTTGTACATATTTGGATTTGTAATCTAAGTGCACATTTATGTGTATCCAGTTCATGTGTACACTGTGATTGTGAGCTCCTGTACTAGAATAGTGAACTGTGTACGGGTAAGTGCAATTGTTAAGTTTAAAACTAAAGAGTTCAGTTGTGTGTGTACACTTTGTGATTGTGAGTTTATCAGGAAGCAACAAAACAATGGCATAACAAGTGCTTAGGTCCATGTGGCATATCTCTGTAATCCCAAATCCAAGTGAGCCCCCACAAATTTTAGAGAGAAGGGATCCATACCTTTATATACAAATATCACTAGGGAAGATAGGACAGAACCACCCTAATCTTCAAGGAATATTGTAACAGGTAAATAAAAAGTGTTGTCTATGAAGTTAGCAACTTCAAAATGTAAGACAGAAACTACCACTGCCGTAGCTCATGTGAGATAAGTGTTTTATACAGGCTTCCTGTGAAAAGGTGAAAAGCTAATTGCTATGTTCTGTGGGGAGCATAAATGAAACAAGAATTAATACATATTGCCTAAACGTGATACTCAGTCCATTAATGTGCATCCAAGTGATCCTTGATCCGTTAACCCTTTGGGTACCCATATGTAAGAGAGTGTGTAAATACCCCATTCCCTAAGGCCACCTGTTTGCTGGTGTGACGGGTGGACCATTATTTTAAGGCATATTTTGGACTGTACTGCTTGGATTTGGGCCATAATATAGTGACGTCTACATTTTACCCCCATTTCTGGAAATACCAAATATAGCGATGTAAATATTGAAGTGTGTCTTCATGATAATTTTTGTGATGAAATGGTTTGGTTTCTTTTTAAATACAAGAAATAGCCATTCTAAAAGGCTAACAATAGAACACGCTGAAAGTAATTGCACGAATTTTGAGATGGTGATTATTCTAAAAGGATCAGTTGTTACTTGAACGACAACATATGTGTGATTTGGATTACCATTCACCTATTGATTAGGATCAAGCTAGATCTGTTCCTCGGAGAATCAGACTATGGTCCAGAGGGGATATCCCACATAACGTATCAACTAAATTTGATGAACATTTTCCACACTCTACAGAAAAAGGAACATTATAGATTAGCAGGTCAGTCAATTTTAGATAGAATAACTAAATTAGAGCACACAGTTTTATCATAGTAAATAGCGTTACTCAAATGTCTAAATTGTGCGCAATTTTCTCAGGAGCACAGGGGAATGGGATTTTATGAAGTGGGCAGCCAGGGTTCAAATGGTTAATGTGCATCAAAGTGTTTCTTGATCCATTAATAATGCCTATAAGTGGTCTTAAATCCATTAATATAACAGATTCAAATGCTTGAGCAATGTGTTCACACAGGATGGAAAGATAGATAGAAGGAATCATGAACACAGAAAGCAAAAGCAGTTTTTAAATCAGCTAGCTCACAGTTATTAATAGACAAAAACATTCCAGTAAAGACAAGGAGACAGTTGGTAAATAATATTTTTATATCAGCTCTCTGCTACCAATATCGGATGTGGACTTTGACCATTAAAATCACCTTATAGGGAAATAGTGTGTTTGAGAAAAGATGGTAAGGCAGAGAAAAAAGGTTTGGACACCTGATAAGAATGCAACCAAAGTTAACACCTGTGTGGATCTACAAATGTGTGGATCTACGATTGATAGAATGTGCCAGCGAGACAATAAAGAAACATGAAAAGACAACAACAGTGACACATCTGGAACACAATAAAAAAACTTCACTTCCCAATGACAAAAGTTGATACAAGATGGGGATGATGATATATGCGTGCGTGTGTACGCAATTTAAAAAAAATAATTTACTCCTTTTGATTATGACCATATGTTGATTACAAATTTTTGATTCAACTATATAATGAGTACGACGTTTAATTTGTTTACTGACATTTAATTTGTTTACTGGTCCCTTCTACATTGTGCTTACACCACTGCCAGATATCTATGCATGTTATTGTTAGCAACGAATGTAAGCCTTAACTAGTGTGTTAAATACAATATTAATAACTGTTTGAAGGTTACACATATCATAACAAAAGCCTTGTGCCAAAAATGTGTCAGGTCATGGAGTAGTTCAACAGCTGCTTCATGTGACCAAGGTTTTGTTGACCTTTACATTGTCCATATATGTGTCCGCTGGGCCCCAAGACCTAAGATCCTTCCATAATGCACTGTGAAAGGTGAATCATGAAGAATTATTTGTGTGTTTGAGACAGTGTATATTTACATTATCAATAAAAATGTACATAATAGTGACAGTGCACAATGTTCCAATTAACTCAAGAGATCTTTCGTTTCAGCATTATCTTTACAGGAGCAAGATGAGATCACATCTGACTTAAACAAGCACACATACTAACGTACAAGTGTACAAGTGTTCATTATCCTTGCTTTCATGAATTCTGTTGCAGACCGTTGTGAAAATGGCGGTTGTGATATAGAATCTGTCCAGGGTTGATCAATAAGCGGTAATTCAGTTCCTAGCAAGAGAAGGATGTCTACCAGTCAACATTTATCACAGAATGCAGGCAGTGTATGGTGACAAAAATTTGTAGAAGACAAACGGTGAAGAACGGCATAGATGTTTTGGGAAGGACATGAGTTAACGAAAGATTTTCCACGACAATGTCAGGCAAATATTGTTGGGACAGAAGAAACCATTGATGTTGATGCTGAAATTCGGGTGGAAATTTGTCGGAGCTTACATTAGCTAGTAGAGGAATTCATTGTGTTGCTTGGGAAGTATCGGAAGGTGTGTTCACAATGGGTCCCACAGATGCTGACTGACCCCCATAAGGAAGAATGTATGTGGTGGAGTTGAACGACTTGTCTTATGAAGCGGAGGGTGATGAATTTCTGTTGTGCGCATAGTGGCAGGTGATGAGTCATGCTGCCCCTACCTTGAGCCGATCACCAAAACAGCAAGCATGCAATAGAAGAATCCTGGATCACCAAAACAGCAAGTATGCAATAGAAGAATCCTAGATCACCAAAACAGCAAGCATGCAATAGAAGAATCCTGGATCACCAAAACAGCAAGCATGCAATAGAAGAATCCTAGATCACCAAAACAGCAAGCATGCAATAGAAGAATCCTGGATCACCAAAACAGCAAGCATGCAATAGAAGAATCCTAGATCACCAAAACAGCAAGCATGCAATAGAAGAATCCTGGATCACCAAAACAGCAAGCATGCAATAGAAGAATCCTAGATCACCAAAATCCAATACATTCAAATCACTGGTTTCTGCTAATAAGGTTATGCTGACTACATTGTTTGATCATGAAGGGCTTCTATTGGAAGACTTCTCGGACGGCATCCGATGTCTACCCAAGCAGTGGGATCACTTGTCTGAATGCTACAGGAAATTTTTTCCGACAAATCTCGGCGCATGCTTGCTTCAAAACAATTGCTATGTTAAATTCTGCCGCACCTTCTGATATTTTTTTGATATGTTTGTAATAATTCCCCTGGGGTGGTTTCATATGAACAGCCCTCGTATGTGTGTAAACCTTAATAAAAACCTTAAAAGTAAGATAGAAATTATCAAAACCATGTCTTTGTATTTGAGCTTATTAATATGGTTGCTAAGGATGTAAAGAGTGTCCTGCATGTACCATCATGGTGCAGAAGAACAACGTCCCGCTATTGACATGCACCAAAGATGAGCAGAGTTCTGTTATCCTATTGTTTTAGCAGCAATTCACTGGCAAATGAAGGTCCAGATGCGTGGCTTTCCTTCCAGCAAGTGTATGAGTGAAAAAGTAAGTTATAAAAACGGCGTGGGTTCTGTGAAGGACAGTTCACAACCACATGCCACAGAGTAAATTCTAGCCAGTGGCTGCCTTATAAAAGAAAACAACGGATTGACTGTGGGTGAAATTGTCGCACATCTGGACATCAGTCAAGGTTCAGCAAATCTGGACACCAGTCAAGGTTCAGCACACAACATCTGGACATCAGTCAAGGTTCAGCACACAACATTTGGACATCAGTCAAGGTTCAGCACATCTGGACATCAGTCAAGGTTCACCATATCTGGACATCAGTCAAGGTTCACCACATCTGGACATCAGTCAAGGTTCACCACATCTGGACATCAGTCAAGGTTCAGCACATCTGGATATCAGTCAAGGTTCACCACATCTGGACATCAATCAAGGTTCAGCACATCTGGACATCAGTCAAGATTCAGCACACAACATCATCCATGATGTGCTACAGTACTAAAGTGTCTGCAAGGTAGGTGCCACGGCAGCTTACTCCAAAATTGAAACAACAATTCATGGATGCCTGTCCGGAACTTTTGCAGCTCTTCAAGTAGAAGGTGATGGTTTCCTAGCAAAGAATTGTTATTGGGAAGAAAGCCTGGGTTCACTATCACGAGCCTGAAATGAAGAGAGTGAGCAAGGAATGGTGCCATCCCTCCTCATCGAAACCGAAGATGTTTCACACACAGCAATCTTAACTTAACTTAACGTCTTTATACTGGTTTAGAAGACCCTGCAGAGTCTGTATACAACCAGTTACATTTACATCACCTTGCTCTAAAAGCTATGCGCATCCAGTTTATTCTTAAATGCATTAACTGTCCCTGCCTCCACTACCTCCCCTGGCAATGCATTCCAAGCAGACACCACTCTCTGACTAAAAAAATATTTCCTAATATCTAATCTGGACCTCTCTTTAGTCAGCTTGTAGCTATGCCCTCGTGTTATTGTAGGTGGCTGTATTTTAAAAAACTTGTTATAGTCTAATTTATCGATTCCTCTGATCATCTTATAAACCCGTATTAAGTCACCACGAATTCTTCTCTCTTCGAGACACTGTAGGCCGGTTTTTCTGAGTCGTTCTTCATAACTGTAATTCTGGAATCCCACTATCATCTTTGTCGCTCTTTTCTGTATTCTTTCTAGCATGTTTATGTCCCCTCTATGATAAGGACTCCACACCTGTACACAGTACTCCAATCTAGGTCTAACTAAAGCTTTATACAGTTTGACGATCACTTCCTTGATCCTATGTTTAATATTTCTTTTTATCATACCTAACATTGCATTTGCCTTTTTCACTGCTACCTTAACTTGCTCACTCACCTTTCCTGTATGATCTATTATAACCCCTTATAATCTGCAGCAAAGGATATGCTGATTATCTTTTGGGCTGAATGAGGCATTATTTTACAGGACTACATGCCCAGGGGAGCACATTGTCACCAGTATCACATGTACAGATCTTCTCAGGAATCATCTTCGACCCGCAAATCCTAACGTGGGGACTTCTGAGTAAAGGTCTCCTTCTGCAACATGACAATATCCGTGTCTGCCACATCCACAAAACTCACCTGACATTGCCCCAAGTGATTTCCACATCTTTGGACGACTTAAAAGAGTCATTTGGGAGGAAACACTTTCAGATCCGATGAACAGATCCAGCAGGTGGTGCGTGAGTGGTTACACCCGCAACCAAGATAATTGTTACTAAAGTAATCCCCAAACTTTACAGACGCGGAGGGAACTTGTATCGAACACAATGGTGACTATGTTGAATAATGATACAGTTGTGATTTACTTTTTCAGAATACATTTACTAAAACAATATTTTGAAGGTTTCCATTTGGAGCCACCTCGTGAGCATATTATCTCCCCACATGTATTACGCTTCTCATCTCCATATCCCGTATTACATTACTCCCTCCCTCATATTACACTACTTCCTCCCTCCTTTTACACTACTCCCTCCCTCATATTACACTACTCCCTCACTCAAATTACACTACTCCCTCACTCAAATTACACTACTCCCTCACTCAAATTACACTACTCCCTCACTCAAATTACACTACTCCCTCACTCAAATTACACTACTCCCTCACTCATATTACACTACTCCCTCCCTCATATTACACTACTCCCTCCCTCCTTTTACACTACTCCCTCCCTCCTTTTACACTACTCCCTCCCTCCTTTTACAGTACTCCCTCCCTCCTTTTACACTACTCCCTCCCTCATATTACACTACTCACTCCCTCATATTACACTATTCCCTCCCTCCTTTTACAGTACTCCCTCCCTCCTTTTACACTACTCCCTCCCTCCTTTTACACTACTCCTTCACTCAAATTACACTGCTCCCTCCCTCATATTACACTATTGCATCTACTCCCTCTCCGATATCACTACTCATTCTCCTCTTCCATATCTCACTACTCCCTCTCTGATATCACTACTCATTCTCCTCTCCCATATTACTCCACTCCCTCTCTGATATCACTACTCACTACTCTCCCCCATCTTACTCTACTCCCTTCCTAACATTACATTACTCACAAGAATGATCCAGACAATTATCCAAGGCCAAAAGAAAAGGCTAATGATGCAGTGCAGACAGTGATTAACTCCTTGTCTGAAACAAAAATTACATTTTTATATAAGAAATATCACATACAGCAATCATAATAATAATTATAATAATAATCTCAATACCCAGATAATCAAAAGTATCAGGTCAGGTTATCCCATAACCGGTGAGGTCGTTGGGGCACACATGAAGACAACCTCACAACACCACGCACCCTTCTGTCAGTGGTCGCTTCCTGTGTGTCTTCTGGTTGGAGAGTGGTCCATTCTTTTATGTTGTCCTCCCACCTCTTTTTGGGACGGCCTCTTCGTCTGCCATGCACCTTTCCGTGGAGGATTGTATTTGCAAGACCATTTGATCTCGATATGTGACCATACCAAGCGAATTTCCTTCTTTTGGCAGTTGCCAAGAGGTCTTCAGAAGGACCTATTGCTGTTATAATTCTATCTCATATATCCTCATTTGTAATTCGATCTTTGTACATGACGTTTAAAAGTCTTCGGAAACATATCATCTCCAAGGCCTGTTTCCTTCGTTGAAGGTAAGCTATAATTGTCCATGTCTCACAAGCATAGAGGAATATTGACAAGACCAGTGTACGCATTAATCTGATTTTCGTGCATAGTGTTAACCGTTTATCTTGCCAGATTTTGTTAAGCCGTGCAAGCGCCGCTATTGTCTGTGCTATTCTGGCCAACACCTCACATTCAAAAGTATACACCACACAAAACGTTAAATTCACTACATCTGATAGTGATGAACGGAAACGGTGAGCGATCAAATCCCGCAAGTTTCAAGCGACCCCTGGTCTCATTGGAGGTAAGACCAGAGTGCGCGCATCCTGAGCTACCTCCATCCGTCTCGACCAATAGTCTTGCCACTGATCCGACGTAACTCAGGACAAGAGAGTGAGATTGATAACCAGCACATTAGCTTCCTCACTATAATCTAAAGACAGCGCACATCACATTGCTAAGACAGACAAAACTGTCTGATGATGTGATCGTTATTGCTTGTGACAGGCAATAATAATCATATTACACCACACACGCACATGTGGCCAAACAGCTAGGATAATGGAATTCTGTCCTGGAGGACAAGGATTCAAACCGCAGTAAGGTCTAGATTTTCTTTTCTATAGCGAGTAAAACAAAAAAAAAACGTCTGTGCACAGGTGGGTGATTGTAAAGATCAACGGCTTTTATTTCTGAGACATATAAATTATGCAGATGCACCTCAGCAAAAGGTCGACGCTGTCAAATGTCAGAACGCAGGCCTTTAAGGCAAGAGCAAGATCAGGAAAAGATGGATTCACTTTGTTAAGTAAGGGCTGCAGCGAACTGACAATAATGATGGACAACAGAGAATACTGTACCTAACGTTATTAAAGGACAAATGAGGAAGATATGAGATGAAATTATATGAGATGAGATGAGATTATATGAAATGAGACAAGATGAGATGATATTATATGAAATATGAGGCAAGATAAGAAGAGATCATATGAGATGAGATGAGATGAGACAAGACTATAGAAAGCTCAGAAATAAAGAATAGACCATCCTAGACAACCCATATGAAAGTGTTTTTTATTAAAATATACATGTAAAGAATCTGTGTAAAATGAAAGTGCAAAAGACAGTTCATACGTTAAAGGAGAAGAAGAAATTGAAACAAATTGAATGATTGGGCTAGACGAAAAAGTAAAACTAAAAAAGTGAACAGAACTGAATTTTTAAATCATTTTTAATGCATTTTAAAATATGGTTGTTGCTTTTGTTGTTTTTGCTTATTCTATGTTATTCTTTTGTTCAAGTCTTTCAGAAGTGTGAACTTTTACTTATATTAAGATTTTACATTTTATGAAAAGAAATTATTTCTATAGCATTGAGAAGTTACTGTTTTAACCATAGCTAAAAATTAAAGTTCTTTTTTTTTTTTTAAAGTGTTTTATTTAAAAAGGATACCAAGCCAGTTGATGCTCAAGGGAGGCTACCACTATAAATTAAAATGTCTAGCGGGTGTCCCACAGGTAATGTCCTCGTTTTTATCTTCGATGTCTCTTTTTGTCGCGCTGGTACCACATGATGGTTATGGTACTCCATCTTTCATCTTGTCTTCTGTATATTTAACCAGCCCAGCGGTGTTTCGAATGGTTGACGTACTGTAGGACATCCTTGGTGTGACATTCTCCGGATGTCGCTATGCCGCTGTTGTCTGAGAGTTATGCCCACAAGGCGTTTTTCAAGAGATGCGTGTGCTGTTCTCAGTTGCTTTTCTGCTGCTTTAGTTAGAGACCAGGTTTCGCTACCATAGCAGAGCACTGGCAGGACTACCGAGTGGAAGATGTCCGCACGTAGTCTGGTGTCCTTTGTGGCGTCTGTTGTTGTCATGATGGAGTTGAAGGCTGCCAGTCCCCCCGTTTCCGTCTGGCGATCTCAGGTTTTATGTTGCTTAATAACTAACAAGTAAAGTTAAATAAAACGTGAACAATTGTTTTTTCTTAAAGACACAACTGATGTTCCTCAAACATATAAGCAACAGCAACTGGTAAGCACCAGTTCCAATGTGCCCATACAAATATATCTTAACTAATGTTAAGGCGGGAACTCAAAAATAGCAACTGGCATGCACCACTTCCAACGTTCCCGCACAAATATGTCTTTACTAAGAATTGGACTAAGAATTGGACTAAGAATTGGGCCCACGAAGAAAACAGCACACACTGATAACACTGAAATAAGTGAAAAATATCGGTATCAGGGGTGAAGACAAAATCAATGACAACCACCAATATCTGTCAGTAAGGATGCCATGTACTCTCCCACATAGACTATCAAGGACTGATGGAGTTGGGTACCAATTTGCAGCATAAGAATAAATATACTAAGAATGAACTGGAACAATGTAAAAATAAAAAAGTTAAAAAATAGTCCCATATCAGGACTCCTAACGCGGTTGGTTTGTTAGAGACTTTATTATGCGAAATCAAACTATTTTAATTCCTCATTACTGTGACTTCAATTAGGTACCCATTTACAGCCGAGTATACCAGAGCACACATTCAGTGGGACATTAACCCAGTTCCTTTTGCGTGAGAACAATTGTTAACGAAAGAAAAAGATAGAAAGTCTATGAGAAGGTGGAAGATGTGAAGAGCTCTCCCCGTGAGACAGATTAACGTGTTTGAGGGCAAACCGACTGTTATCACCAAACATTGGTACATTGAGAGTCACTTCAATCGAACAAATTCGAATTAAGAGCTATCAAGAGCCCCACTGTCACACAGAGAAATATCAAGATGCAAACTCTTCACCATTTGCTCACGTCAGGGTTACCTGTTTTGTCACTTTCTGAAAAAGTCCCATCAACCATATGTGGAGATCGGGGCCCTTCCTGAAGAAAGAAGTGGACCCTATTGCACTTTTATTACAGGCATGCACCCACATACACAAACCCATAACCATACATCCGTTTGCCTATGAATACATAGATCAACAAAATGTTGGAAACGTGTGTGCTTGCCCCTTAATACACCTCAAACAAATAATATATATATTTTTAGCACCGGATTTTGCACCACAATTTGCAATAGTTGTCTCAAAACTATTCCAGAAATATCATTAAGGTGTTTTGTCTTCAAATCTGTACTTGCCCTAAAAGTTTCAGCTCTTGGACTTGTCGGAATTTTCAGAATACAAGATTTGACCTCTCTATTATCTCACAAACTCGCGTATAATAAACACTCCTGTATAATATTGTATGCTTGGTCTAGCCCAACATTTTCTGGTAGCAGGGACATTCGTGTTTACTGTGCACTATGTTTTTTTAAAGATGTTATTTTATGGAACAGTTGTTACAGACTGAAAGTATGGGTAATAACAAATAGAACTAGATAATTAACACCCAAATTGTAGATACTTTGGACTTCATCGTCATCACACATCACACTCATTAGAAAACACAAGGACATTCAAATTTCCCGCCATTTTCACTGTCAAATTGTTGTCAAACTTTCCAATGTAGGTCACTTTGGTATCGAAAATGCGTAAAATGCGCACGAGTTTTAGCGGGTCAAAATGAGTAAAGATTGTGTGCATTATATGCGAGCTTTTGTGAAGTTAAATAAAAGCGTTTAAAAAAGGTATGCCTTGGCACTGGTTTAGTGTAAGGAGACATCTTTAAGTGTGGTTATATACTTCATAGGGAGCAACATGGACAAGAAATATACCCAACCAGACTGATAGCGTGGGGAAACTTTTACACCAGAAACAGGTCATCGTCGTGCAGCATGACCTTCCTAGAACGTCACTCTCGTAGCAGCTAATATGTAGTATTCTCAGTGTCTGGTCAGCTCTCGCGTCTCTGTCACTCTCAGAGCTTCTTTAATGTGCGGTGACTATCCGCACCCCGGTTTGTCTCTGCCTTGCCTTCCAGGCACCACCCCTCAAGTATCACGTTTTTTTGTCCAGACCAGTGTGGCGTTTAATGTTGCCAAAGTTTTCTAGATGTAATATTATTTGCTATCCAATTCTGTTCTATATCCAGCAATTTTAGAATTTACGTGTTGTTCTTTTCATCACCCGTGGCATTTTGAACACTTTCCTGTAGCATTTTAGCTTAAATGATTCTTCTTCTTCTTTTTCTTCGTCTTCTTCTTCTTCTTCGTACGCTGGTTACAGCGATATACGTTGCACTGTGTTTACTTTGTTAAGCCTGTGGTCCAGCGCATCCGATTTCAACAGGCGTTTCTGTAGGGATGCCCTCCTTAGCCTTTGGCTGTCCCCAGCCTATCTGCAGCAGTTGTTTGTGGTCAGAGTTGTCTCTCTTAGGGAAATTGTCTTGCAGGACTATCGAGTCTTCCCCACTCGTGTCTATAGGGTGTGGCAATGATATGATATGATATGATGGACTGTATGTACTAGTTTTTCAAGTATCTCGGAAGAGAGGCAGTCCAGTGTATCTGTGTCCCAGGATCGTCACGTCCTGTCAGAAACGTAGCATATGCATGTGAGGTATCTCCTTGCTCCTTTTATTTTCTCGGCTCATCTGCAGTGATGGTACGCCCAGCATTCCCCGCCACCTGGGAGGTTGTCACAATAGGGCAGAGGTGCAATGTCCGCTGGCCTGCATCTCTTCTGCGTCCATTGGGATGACTGATAGCAGACAGAGGTAAAGAGCAAGGCAGGAGTGCATTTAACCAGGGGACAAGCCTGATCATGGCACGGAGATGTGCACCTGGTGTGCAGACATATCTCATGATCAAGAGCTAAGTCTCAACAGTTCGCAGTGAGGTTGCTGCTCTACTGCTTACGACACCCCGACCGAGAACTAAGTCTTCTACTAGTGGTTTCACACCTCAACGCCGTATGGGGTGAATATCGACCATCTTCCCGCCCGCTTTGATCGGCGGGACGGCAGAGACCTCTTTCTGCGGCTCGACCAGGTCGGGCTGAGACGCGAGCCCCAGGTCCCAACCATATCGTAGCCTCCCATCGCAGTGGTGCTGAGATTCAGGGCGGGATTCTGGCTTAGAGGCGTTCGGCCGTAATCCCTCAGATGGTAGCCTCGCACCGTTGGCTTATCAGCCAAGCACGTGGTCCAAATGTATGAGACCTGCGATTCCTCTCGATTAGAGCAAGGATTACCGTAGCAACGCCCTGTCATTAGTAGGGTAAAACTGACCTGTCTTCCGAGGGTCTAATACCAGCACCCCTTCCCTATTTGACCCAACGAATTAATAGAGAGCTTTTTATTCAGTCAATGACCAAGTGTCTGAAACCTGCGATTCCTCTAGGGTTGAGCAGGATTACCGTAGCAACGCTCTGTCTTTAAGAGGGTAACACTGACATGTCTTCCGAGGGTCTAATTCCAGCACACGTTCCTTATTAGACCCAACGAAAATACTCTCAGCCTGTCAGTCATTACAGTGTTGGCGTGTTGAGTCAAGTTAAGCAGCAGGCTCCACTCCTGGTAGTGCCCTTCCGTCAATTCCTGAAACGAACACTGGATGCGAGCCGATCGAGCCACCAAGACTTGCCCCAGACTTCCGAGGGTTTAATTCCAGCACACGTTCCCTATTAGACCCAACAAAAATGCTCTCGGCCTGTCAATCATTACAGTGTTGGCGTGTTGAGTCAAATTAAGCAGCAGGCTCCACTCCTGGTGGTGCCCTTCCGTCATTTCCTTTAATAAACACTGGATGCGAGCCAATCGAGCCACCGAGAGACTAGCCCCAGACTTCTGAGGGTCTAATTCCAGCACACGTTCCCTATTAGACCCAACGAAAGTGCTCTCGGACTGAATGATTCAAATTTGTTTCTTAACCTTTGTATTATTGTCCAGTCTCCCATCCGTCTAGATCACCGGCATGTTATTTATTGTACTCTCAATGCATGCATAGAAATATTAGATATTAACAAAGATCTATTACCTATACAAGTAAATGTAAAAGCAGTTCTATAGAGGCACTGCATTGGAAAGATTTCTCAATCCTAACACTACAACAATAATTAACAATGTTTTGTGTTCAAATTCTTTGTCATGAAACGTTAATGAAAGTAGAATTGAACTTCGATTGTTATAAGGAAGCAAAAGACACTCTTCAAACAGTGCATGAGGACGGAATGGAGAGACTAGTACACAAAATTGACAAGCCAGAAAATGACAGCATAGAAAAACTTGGCAGACACGGGCATACAAAGAACTTCAGACTCAGAAACGGGACATTACAGACTCAAGGTCCAGCTCCACAGAATAGGTCTCAGAGACACCGCTACGTGCGATTGAGGAACACCAAAGCAAACACCAGAACATATCCTGCAAGACTGTCCCACTTATGCAGACTAGAGAGAGGTAGTATGATCAATGATAGAAAAGCTGTGGGGAATCGGCGAAGACCTGAAACACAGTCTCTTTTGTTGATTGAAGGAAAACTTCAAAAGTTATCATCACCAGCATTGTGTCATTCCAGGTGGTATTAAAAATCAGTTCTCTTTACAACCGTATGTCCTATGAGCATTTTACATGCTGTATGTAGGCCAAGTGGACGGAAGACTAACGACTGGTCGGAGAAAATATACTGATAAGACATGTTAGTCAGGTTCAGGCAAAACACACTGGACAGGACCCTCACCTTGGCTCCCATGTAGCCGTTCTCGGAAACGAGCTGTTTTTATGGCAGCATGGCTAGCAAGATGAGGGATCGACGTGATCCCCGTAGTAGTGAGCGACACACAGATAGAGCCAAGCATAGCAAAACCGCCTGGAGGACCCCGGCACACCTTCATCAGCACGCTCAGGATGTGAGGAAAGCTACTGCAACTCGCCACTGAACGTCATTTTCAGGGCGCACATAACCTACTCATTGTGGGCATTCACAAACAACGAACAAGTAGGCCAATATATACCAGTGCATCTGCTGACAGCAGCCAGAGACTTATAGATGGCTGCTTGCATAAAGGTCAATGAATGCTTAATGTGGCGGTCGCAGAAAAATGCCGAACTAGTCACTAATATAAAGATAGGGATCGCAGTGGAACGCCAAACCCGGTGTCCCCCCCCCCCCCCCCCCCCCCCAAAAAAAAAAAAACCCGCTGAAATCCAATATGTTAAGCCGAAAGACGCAGATAGCAGATTTCTCAGTCCAGCTGTAAACTACGACATGACATCACAACATCATGTCAGGACGAACGGCACAAAATATGTTCTTTGTGTGCTTATCCAGTTTGTCATTCTATCCCATTCATTTTTGGATGTCTCCAAGAACTTTGTTGCACTAAATCTTTCCCACTATCACAAGATTATCAAGGCCTCTACATCCTCATGAGTATCAGTCCAGTGAACCTTTCCTGTTTTCGTTTTATTTTATTTAGCAGGGATCTTTTAGTACGGGGCGTGTTCAAATGAAACCGGAGCTAACTGCACCAAGTGAACATACGTAGCCTGCATTCTGCGATGAATTTCAACTGGTCGACATCTTTCAGCTGTTAAAATCCGAATCACAGCTCGCTGATCAACTCTGGACGGATTCCGTATCACACCCTCCATATTTTCAACGGTCTGCTGAGGAAACTATGAGTCGAATGATAATGAAATTTTGCAAACTTGGTATGTGCTGTTCACATCAGAAGTGACGTCATCATGCGCATCGTATGCTTGTTCACTTGCTGTAGTTAGGTCTGGTTTCATTTGAACACGCCTCATATTGTGTTCTTGCAATATATCTTTATTGGATTTCTCAGCTGTCCATGTTACACGTAGAATTTGTCTCATTGTTGTTACTCTTGATTATTGTGTGTATTGTTGGAACAAGTCAAAAGTTTGGAATAAACAAAGAAAAAAACTGATACTTGGAAAAGGCGACATGAAACCATGTAGCTGATAACAATGACAGAACTAAAGTTCGTCTTTTAATTAATAAACAAGGTCCAAAGCAATTTTCTACTAAACTGCATGTCAGATCCAAATGATTTTTCGCATGCAACCTTAGAATATCAATGACGTTAAGTTATTTTTTGTTGTTGTTGTTTTGTTTTTTTATCTATTAAAAATTTGATGTAATTTGAAAAATGCATTCATTAGGCTATGTTTAAAATAACCTCACTGAATTGGACATAATTTTAACAATATATATAAGGTACTTACTTAGTCGTGCTGTTTTAAAAATATATGTTTTGACATTCAAATGCATTGAGCTAAAAAGAAATTCCTGATTATCCCGTGCCGCAAATAGACATTTTATCGAATGCGGAAAACAACCAAGGTCATTCATGCGAAATTGTCGTTCAGTTATAGGTGTATTCCGATATCATAGTTTGTGTGGTAGTTATTATGACATATAGTTGCTTTTTCAAAAGTTACATTGAAACATATTCAAAATGAGTTTGAAGTGTATATTTATAACAATGCAGAAGGTTACCGTTTTACTGTACAAGTTCTTCCGCAGCGAATCTAAGATGGGTCATTTGTATTGCGATATTCATGAACCCAGAGAATCGAACGCAATTGGCGATTCGACAGAGATGTCATAAAACGTGAGATATTGAAACTGTTGAAGAAAAATGAACTTACTACTTTCTGGAAACTAAACAAACAATTGCAATCTGACTGCAGTATTGAAGTTTCTAAAAGTACTCTTTGGAAAATTGTAAGAGCCACCGGCTTTACATTCATGAAAACTTCAGCCGGCATGAATATTATATGTGAAAAGCCACATTTGATTGCTGCCTGAAGTAAATACCCGAGACACATGTGAACGACATAGGCAAGGCTATGTTATTGTATACTTGAATGAATCCTGGGTCAATGCTCACCACACCTATGGTAAAGAATGGCAATCAGTAGACGGTGAACAGAAAAGGCAAATTTCAAGCAGCAAAGGGCAGCGCATTATACTAGCGTACGCCGGAAACAATAAAAACAGACTTGTCCATGACGCTGAATTTATTTTCCAAACAGAAAGTACCAACGGTTTAGACTATCACACTGTAATGAATGGACACATTTTCAGGAACTGGGTGACGAATGATCTGCTTCCAATTCTGGATAGACCGTCATGTCTAGTAACGGATAATGCATCCAATCACAATGGAGTATCAGAGGAAGACAAAGTTCCAACTGCATCAAATGTAAAAAAGCTGAAATTAGGACATGGCTAGATAACGAAAACGTGAATTTCGAAGACACGTATTTGAATTGTTGCAGCTTGTGAGGATGACAAATAAGACAGAGGTGTATCATATTGACAAAATCATTGAAGATTACGGCCACACTTCTCTGCGACTACCTGCATTTCATGCACAACAAAACCCTACAGAGCTTGTGTGGGCTAAAGTCAAAGGACATATTGCTGAACAGAACATTTAAAATGTGTGATGTTGAAGTGCTGACACGTGAGTACCTTTCAAAAATAGACATTCAGTTCTGGCAGAAGTGTGTTGAACATGTACTCCGGGAAGAAGTACCGTAATGGCAACGAGATGGATTACGATTTGTCCAGCCAGTAACAATTATCAAAATTACATTTCAATACTCAAATGCGTTACAAACATAAAATTAACTGTGCAGTTGATACAACCTTGGGGTTCTAATGGTGACCGAAGGGTTGTACTAACTGTTGTATTTTGGTGCCATTTTTACGATTGTACATAAAGGGCAACACAAACAATCAATTGATCTATCAAGATATTAAGGAGATACGCATATGAACAAAATGTGTCGAGAAACTAAGTTGCGTACTGTAGAAACTTACATGTAATTCCATTTCTTTGCAATCGTCCTAAAAGACCAAAACAATTCGCCGATGTGCAAATGTTTTAACATCTATGGACTAAATAATATCGATATGTTAGTGTCATGGATATTCTAAGACTGCATGCAAAAAATCATTTGAATCTGACCTGCAGTTTAGTAGAAAATTGCTTCGGACTTTGTTCATGAATGAAAAGATGGATTATACTGAAACAGGTACAAAGCTTCTCCTATCTAGATCATATAAAAACGGAAACTAATTCAGAAAATAGGTATGCCAAGATAGTATTCGGCAACACGCGACACATACTGACATCCAAACAGATAGATAATAAATTAAAAATGAGAATTGTCAGGTGTTGCGTATACTTGTCACTACTTTATGGTGCATAAACATGAACATTGAATAAAAAGTTGGAAAAGTTAATCAAAGCCTTCGAAATGAGGGTATATTAAAGATTGGGTTGCACTTCGTGGAAAGGTAAGAAAACAAATGTGGAGGTATTGACAAATTAATAGCCAAAATCATGGTTAGACGGTTAAGAAATTTCGGTCATATAACAAGAGATACCTCCTTGTTGAAGACCATACTAGAGAGTAGGGTGGAAAACAGTCGTCGAAGAGACAGACAACATTCTAAATGGCAGGATAATATCTGGAGATGGACTGGAAAAAGCCTGCCGAATTGCACCATTACAGCACACGCAAGGTAAGTACAATGGAGGTCTACTGCAGCCGACCTTTGAAGCGGAGATGGTACTTGAACTAAAATGAACTTTATATACTATAAGAGGCATAAGATAACCACTATTGCTGGCTTAACGAAGGACAAACATATATTAAAGCAGTGGCAGTTTCTATACCAATTCACTAGACACGAAGAGGTTGATAGTCCCATGCACATCCCTCTGTTGTCCCGTTTAACAACATGCTTGAAAGTTTACAATGATTATTTTCTTCCTCGTACGGATGCCACTCAAGTGAATAATTATATTATCTTTTAAAACTGTTTAATAAAAACGAAATGTAACACTGGTTTCCAGAGACCAAAGCAACGAATATAATCCAACGCAACGCATCAGTAGCTGTGAGGAATGTTTATTCAATGCAGATAACATAAAAACAACTATATAAGCCCCAACTTTCCTTTTTGAGAAGATAAAGAACTAGTAAACCAGTGCAAATGGTGCTCTTACAGAGTACTTCGTCTCTCCCTGGGACACACTGCATACCCTGTTTCAGTGACGGTATCTCTAGCTAGCTCCACTGTATCTACCTTCTATCACGCATGGTAGGGCGGGACCCTCCTAGCCTCTTAATGCAACGTGAATATGCTTGAATTGGGTCAATTTAACAATTTAGATAAGAGCTTATAGCCTGTAGGATATAACACCGATCTTTTAGTTGGAAACACGGTTTCTCAATACTGCATGGTCTGGGTATATATATATTTTTTTAATTATCAAAGTGTACAAAACCAAATCTGTACTGTATACGGCGATTAAAGGGGCAATTGGTCTTTATTCCTCAGACCTACAAATCTGCATGGTGGGCGACAGCAATTTGGAAAACGATGTGTATGTTCAGTTCAGTTCAAGTACCATCTCCGCATCGAAGGTCGTCTGCAATGGATCTCCAGTGTGCTCTACCTCTTGCCGTAATGGTGCAATCTGACATGCTTTTTCTAGTCCATCTCCTGATGGTATCTACCCACTTATAACATTGTCTGCCTAATGAACGACCGCCTTCCACGCTACCCTCTAGTATTGTCTTCAACATGGAGGTATGTCTTGTTATATGGTCAAAATAATTTTACTAACTCTGATTTCGGTCATTAATTCTCTTTTAAAGTACAATAACCCATAGCATTACTGCCGTAGGGGTGTGAGGTGTTAGCGATCTCACATTTCAAAGGATCGGCTATTTGAGGGCGGTGGCCCTCTCCTCTCCCTCGCCGCTTTTATTCCCGGACTGAACAGGCACCCATTTAAGGCTGGGTCGACCCGGGAGCCATTGCGGTCTGAAAAAACATTACCGCCTCAACTGGGGAATGAACACAGGACCAATCAGACGCGAAGCCAGTGCGCTAACCACTGCGCTACCCAAATATTTCAATACCTCTTGTTTCGTTAACTCGCGTCCTTCTTTAAACATCGTTGTCCAGTTCTTCACTGTTATCTTCGACATACTTTTGTCACCATACACTGCCTGTGTTCTGCGATGGATGTCAACTGGTCGACATCCTTCAGCTGTTAAAAACCGAATAACCGCTCGCTAATCAACTCTGGACGGATTTCGTTTCATACACTCCATGTTTTCAAAGGTCTACTGAGGAAACTATCAGTCGGAAGATAATGAAATTTTGCAAACTTGACGGTTAGTATGTGCTGTTTACACCAGAAGTGACATCATCATGTGCATCGTACGTTATGTTCACTTGTTACAGTTTGGTCCGATTTCATTTGAATACGCCTTGTAAGTTGAACATGAGGTAATCTGCCCTCCAGAAAATCTGATCACAAAATTAATTCGGCGCTTCATCAACTAATCATCCAAGTTTGTACATCACATCCTTGCCTTTTATTTAGTGTATACGTTCTTCCAATGCTCAGAAACATAATGGTGTTTGCGATCGTCACTACCAGCCAGCTGTTTACAATTGACTAACCTGGAAGTTCAGAAATCGTGCTACCAAACGTTAGACTACCACAAAACATAATGACTTAAGAGCAGTACTCTGTCAACTATGCCAGCAGTCAACACCAAAAAGAGTAGTGGTACAGTGGGTTAAATCCCACTATAACATTCAAGGCAACGAGGAGGCAGACAAACTGGCAAAAGATGGTGCAAGGTTACCACAACCAGATTCTAGTGTGACCTACGAAGAGTCCAAAAGGTTTATTAGGGCCAGCTACATGGCCAAATGGGAAACGGAGCATACTAGCTTCATAAAAAGTGTTGCTTATAACCAGTTTAACAGAAGAGAGCAGGTCGTGGTTTTTAGACTTCGCACAGGCCACAACAGACTGAGGTACAGTCCATTCAATAAACTGAAGATGGGTGCTACTGATGAATGCACTTGTGGCACAGGGAAAATGACCGCTGAATATATGCTGCAAAGTTGTCCGACATACCAGGACCAGAGAAAGCGCATGTGGCCATCACCAAAGTCAACACTAGACAAGCTCTATGGCAGTGTCGACAGCCTCAGGATGACTGCTGTTTTCTGAGAACAAATTCAAGTTGACGTCTCACTGCGTACGAAGAAGAAGGAGAAGAAGAAGAAACTACCACAATGTTTGCCTATCTCCAATACAAACTGTGAGGCATGTATGGATTGTTATCGATGAAAGACCTGATAAAAAAAATAGTCTATAATAAATATGTCTCAATCGAACTTGGTCTATTTTTCATTTTGCAAGCAACGCGTGAGATAAGGCAGGGTAATGTTAATAATGTTCACATTAGGAATGCACTAAATATTTTATTTGTTTTTCATCCAGAGCTGAATAACGCAGTTCTTGAAATATTCCTGTTAGGCTGAATAGTACCTTTCGCCGCGTATGCAGTAACAGCACGCTCTACTTTCAATTCAAACTAGGTTTGTTGCAGTCATGTGTGCTTTGTGTACTTCTGTACGGCTCTTAGACATGGACCAAGCTTTAATGTAACATAACAAGACTAGGTATTTCCCACGCGAAATCAGACTAACACGAACACGAGAAATCAGAGACGTATTCTGGGTGTCCGCTGCAATGACTTTGTCCGAAATATTGAGTTCACCGGAAGAACAAAATTATATCACGTCTATAAAAACTTGGATCTCCGTCGCTTCTCTATATTCGGTCATGTTGCTGGCCCAGTTCATCAGGTTTTCCATAAATCTGTCCCCTGAGTCAAGGAAAACCCACCGGTTGGAAGTGCAGGAGAGGACGTCTCTGCACAATATGGCATGACAGTTGGCTGACCAAATAAGCTTTAGACGCGGTTTGGAATTGCGTCGCCGCACTTGGACATGGCTGTGGTCGACCGACGTAATGAGCCTCTGCCGTCTAAACGAATTTTATTATAAATTGAATATGGATAAGTCAAAGAGTGGAATGATAAGTCTAGATCTAATGTTGTTGTTTTAAATGCACACATTGAGTAAGTTTACTGTTTTGTGCAACCTGAAAAGTAGCGGTCTTCACATCACTAGCATGCTGATAACGGTAGATCGGGGTCCTCGGGTGGTTGTGCTATGGTTGGTTTCACTCACTACTTCGAGGATCACGTCGATCCCCCACCTCGTGTCCCGGGTGGACAGTCGAGTTGGATGTCTTGTTCAGCCCATTTTGCCGGACTGACATTAGTTCGTTCCAAAATTGTTAACTAAAAACTACTATACTTATAAGTCATTTTTTGCCAGCAGTCTTGTATTTCCTGCGACCTTCAGATTTCATCTTCAACGAATTCACAGGAAACATAGTGTTTGCACAGAGACGTTGTTGTTATCTAATTTTGCATATGCACAAAACAATGTTAATCAAACCTTTGATTTTAGTTCTTCTGCGTTCGTTCGCAATCTCCCGCTACCCATCCCTGAACAGGGCTTGCAATTAGCAGGATATAGTCCAAAGAACTGAATGTGTTGTGTCGCTAGTTTACAGTTTGACTACGATATTTGCATCTTTCGTACCGACACATCCGTCTTCGGCAGATTTTACAGTAATTCACTAAATGGTGGCGACGTTTTCCAAAGGCGTATCCACACTACATAAGGTAACATACAATGAGGTGTAGGAAACTTTACTCCATGAATATATGTCAAGTTCTTTTTGGGATCAAGATGCTGAGCAGTGCATCAGCAGTCATCGACCCATAGCTGACTGCTAACGTCAGGGCCAGCGAACCAGAGCTGCCAAGACCCTTCTACACCTCCACGTGGTGATCCTGGATAACAGGCTTCAGCAGGGCAGACTGGCTAAGGAGAAGGGATCGAAGAGGGAATGCTAACCCGGTAATCAAAAAATGCTTGCTGACGTCGGATGAGTTGAACCGAAAGGTGAAAATATCGCAGTCAAGCTGTAAACTACGACACAACGCATTCTGTTCTCTGGACTAAATTCTGCTACTTAAGCCCTTTCAGGGTTTGGTAGTGGGAGATTCAGAACGAACGAGGCCAAGCCATATGTTCTGTTGCTATCAAATCGTGTCATGTTTCTTTTTACGGCATGAGTCCTGAACGAGACTGAGATCTTGAGACCTTCACGTGGGTCCTGAACGAGACTGAGATCTTGAGACCTTCACATGGGTCCTGAACGAGAGTGAGATCTTGAGACCTTCGCGTGGGCCCTGAACAAGAGTGAGATTTGGAGACCTTCGCGTGGGTTCTAGACAAGACTGAGATCTTGAGACCTTCACATGGGTCCTAAACAAGACTGCGATCTTGAGACCCTCACATGGGTCATAAACAAGACTGAGATCTTGAGACCTTCACATGGGTCCTGAACAAGACTGAGATCTTGAGACCTTCACATGGGTCCTGAACAAGACTGAGATCTTGAGACCTTCACATGGGTCCTGAACAAGACTGAGATCTTGAGACCTTCACATGGGTCCTGAACAAGACTGAGATCTTGAGACCTTCACATGGGTCCTGAACAAGACTGAGATCTTGAGACCTTCACATGGCTCGTGTGGGAAAACAGCAGCAACAACAGGTACCTTATTTGTCTGCTTTGCACAATGAATCTTATTACATGATCATCTTATAATATGATCTTCTTATTACATGATCATCTTATCACATAACCATCTTATCACATAACCATCTTATCACATAACCATCTTATCACATGATCATCTTATCACGACAGATTCGTTGTGCAAGGCAGAAAAATAAGGTACCTGTTGTTGATGATGTTTATTTCACACAAAAATTAGGACTGAGAAGATCCACTTGGATAGAGCAGAATCTGGGTCAGTAACGGCATTGAATTGTCGCTTTTACAGTCCTCATCAGATGATGTACTTCTTGGGATGCAGTAACAAAGTGTGTTCATAAAGATGCAGCTATTAATATATTGTGAGACAATTGGTGGAGGGCTGAGCAGCTGAGATCGGCATGTGAACTGTTCTTTTCTGATTCTGACAACTCCAGGAGATTAACCACTGCTAAGGGCTGGATAAAATGCAAGCCAATTGATTGCAAATAGCCTCTCCCTTTCGGAGAACATGCTGTTTACATTTATTCAAGTACTAAATAACTATTTTTAAACGGATATCAAGTGTCAGTTGTTTAACATCACACAGTATGAAAGTGTTGTTCTGTGCGGAACTTGATCTTTGACTGCAGTCAACACAAGCTATATGGGGCTGAGGTGTTAATGGTATGGTGGTAGTTGAAGAGAAGTGTGGCCATGCTCTACAATTATCTTGTCATTAAAAACAACTTTGTCTCCCTAGTCCGCCTAACAAGCCTCAGTAAGTCTAGTTTTAAATTGTTGTGACAAAAAGCTATATTTTCTTTTGCAAGCAGATTCCTGATTAATTGTTTCGTGCTTGGTGACGTTGGAATTTTGTCATTTCTGTGCTGCAACATTATGATATGGTGCATTGTCTTTCTGTGCTATAACATCATGATAGGGTGCATTGTCTTTCTGTGCTATAACATTATGATAGGGTACATTGTCTTTCTGTGCTATAACATTATGATAGGATGCGTTGTCCATACAAGACATGACGGTCTATCCAGAGTGGGAATAGTGTGTTCCACCACCAATTCCTGAAAATATCTCCATTCATTTTAGTGTGATAGTCCTTACCTTCTGTAGACTGTGCTTGGAAAAGAAGTTCTGCGTCCCCAAAAGACCATTTTCTTTGCAACTTGCATGAGCTATTACATTGTGTTGACCATTGCTACTTGGAATTTCCTTTCTCTTGTTTCGGACGAATGATTGTCATTCTTTTTCATATTCATGGTGTGCATTTATCCACGATTCGTCCAAATATACTATGTCGTAACCTTTCATCCTGCGCTCACGATTCTGCCTAAGATATTTGCACTGTGCGGCAATGAGTTTTCACAAACTATGTGGCAATGAGGTGCGGTTTTTCACAAATTATGTGGCAATGAGGTGCGGTTTTTCACAAATTATGTGGCAATGAGGTGCGGTTTTTCACAAATTATGTGGCAATGAGGTGCGGTTTTTCACAAATTATGTGGCAATGAGGTGCGGTTTTTCACAAATTATGTGGCAATGAGATGCAGTTTTTCACAAACTATGTTCCTGTCACTAGCAGGTTTTCGAAAAGGGAAACAGGTGCACCCAACGACTCTCCATAAAGTGGGTTTTGAAATTTTAATATCGCAACATCACGTCAAATAACATCTGTCGAAATCAACGGTTTTTCTTTTCCTGCCTTCTTTGATTGTATTATTTACAGATTTTAGATCATGTTTTATCCAAAGGGATAACATCGAACTTGTAAACCTAAGATGAGAACGCTCTATCGTCGAAATGCGTGAAAGATACTTAAGAATGGACACTACGGAGGAGAATAGGATAATGGTAGAACATTAGCACCAAGAGCCTAGAATAAAAAAGACATCTTTCCTAAAAAAGGCGCATGACAATATCGATGAACATCACCTGACAGAGGGTAGAAGGCTTATGGCGGTCATCAATGGCAGGCGACTACCCCCACAGTAAGAACTGTACTCTCCGACCACAATGCCAACAGGAACACCCTACCATCTTTGCTGAAAACTATCGCTTTGGAAAGTATAGAATCATATCCACAAAACATCCAAGTATACAAAGATAGATCTGCCACCACGGCTACCACCAACGCTGGATATGGCGCTGTAATTAAATAGTATAACCTAAAGAAGACCACCCCTACATCTATGGCCCTTGTGGAGAGACATGTTCCAATTACGAAGCAGAAATAATAGCAATAGAAAAAGCTTTGTGCCGAATAATCTCAGATTTTGAAAGCGGCACTATACAGCCTGAGGAGATCGTTGTTTTCTCAGACTCAAGGTCTGCGCTCCAAGCCTTGGAAAACATAATGTCTCCAGATGTTCATTATATCTACAAATTAATTGACCAATTGTCTGTCTCTTATGGAGCGGGAGTGGTGCTCCAGTAGATACCTGGCCATGTCGGAGTCCCAGGAAATGAGAAGGCTGATGAGCTGGTCAGAAGCGGGGCAATGCTACCACAGCCACTACCTAGTATCACACTACAAACCTGCAAGCAAATCCTGAAAAATAACTATAGACAGGAGTGGATAGATCAGTGGACCCCATTCCAGACAAGCCGAGTATATTTCAAACACCAAGTAAAACCAGATCCCCCGGACCCAGCCAAGAAACTGAAAAGAAGAGACCAGAGTTTGATCTTCAGGCTGAGAACAGAGTTTGATCATCAAGCGAGAACAGGCTATCCTCCTCTCAACAAACATCTCAATAGATTAGAGCCACTGCACCTCCTGACCTTGTGACCAAAGCTGACCGATCTGCAGAACCTGCTGTTACCACCACATCCCATCATTCTCAACACGCTCTACACATCACTACAACAATTGACGAGGACGTGTGCTTTAGTTAGAGAAGCATTGGGCTGTCAAGTTCCGCCAGCTCACATCTGAACGGATTGTATCATCATTATCATCCAGCGGGAAAAAAACAAATTCTATCTATGCCTATCGCATGTTGTGTTCGAAAAGAGCAGGTCGCTGTCTTCAGACTTCGCACTGGCCACAATAGACTGAGGTACCACCTATTCAACAAATTGAAGATAGGTGGTACCGACGAATGCCCGTGCGGTACCGGTAAAATGACCGCTGAGCATCTGCTGCAGAACTGCCCGACATACGAGGATCAGAGAGAGCAGATGTGGCCATCACCATTGGAACCACAAGACAAGCTCTATGGCAGTGTCGACAGCCTCATGATGATCGCCGCTTTTTTCGAAAAAATAATGGTTACTGTCTGACTGCGTACGATGAAGAAGAAGAAGAAGCAGAAGCATGTTGTGTTCTCGTCCTATGGATCTTGTGTGTTGTGATATAAACTTCCCCTTCTGGCTTCTCTGAAGGAGTAATTATAAAACAACAGACACCTTCTGCGTCATCATGAACTTGCAGCTCGTTACTAAACTGGTTTTTTTTTTCTCTCCTATCGGAGAACAAATGACGCGTTGATACGCTACATACATAGGTGGAAAAGAAAGTGTGAACGGCTTGCTTCAGTTTTTCACGAAATTGCCGATTCCTCACTTAGATTTTGGAGACTATTGAACGGAATACTGGAATGTGTTACTGTAAAACTTGTACAGTTATACCAAATCCAGATCAGTGTTATTTAACTAATCTCAAATAAGTAATAACTTACAGGAGGACAGTTTTAGATGGGCAAAACATACTGTCTTAATCTCATGACAACTATAAATAGCCAGGCACAATTTAATTATATTCTATCATGGGAATTATTTAATATAAATTGCTGAAGTATTCAGCAAATTTTGGAACGGGCTATAGCATGTCTATTAAGTGTGTTTTCCTTGACCCTGACTAACATGTCTGCTCAGTGAGTTTTGCCTGACCCTGACTAGCATATCTGATTAGTATATTTTGACTGCTTTGACAGACTCTGACTAACATGGCTGATCGGTATGGTCTGTCTGACCATAACTAACATGCCTGATCAGCATGTTGACCCTGACTAAAATGGTTGATCAGTATATTCTGTCTTACCCTAACATGTCTGATCAGTATATTTTGCCTGACGCTAACATGTCTGATCAGTATATTTTGCCTAACCGTGACTAGCATGTCTGATCAGTATGTTTTTCCTGACCCGGACTAACATGTCTGATCCGTATATTTTACCAAACTCTGATTAGCATTTCTGATCAGCATGTTCTGCCAGACCCTGACTAACATGTCTGATCAGTATTTTTTACCTGACCCTGACTAAGATGTCTGATCAGTATATTTTGCTTGAACAGACATTAATCTACTCCCCATTCTAGACCTAAAATAGTATATAATGTCTAGTTTCATTTCAGTACCGGTACATCACTGCAAATGCATGTTCGTCAGTGATGTTGACAGCCATTCAACCTATCTTACTGTATCTGCATTTAGACATTTGTGATGATGAAACAAAACATATTTATAGAAATTATATCAGCTTTGAAGCACAGACTTTCTGGACTAGATGTTCTTGAATTATGTGTTTCTTCTGCAGAATTAGATCCGCAGTTGAAACTGAAGAACAGAATAGTATAACGGCGGAAATGTATTCAGTTGATTACTTTATAATTAGAGGAAATGGTGGTACACGTATTCAATACAAGTTATGTCAAATATTCACTAAAGTTTAATATGTATTTCAACTGTGATCAAGATGCTGAGCAGTGCATAAGCTGTAGCGGTCAGCGACCCAAAACTGACTGCTAGCGTCAGGGCCAGTGACCCAAAGCTGCCAATACCCTTGTCACCTCCAAGTGGTGATCCTGGATAACGGGCTGCAACAGGGCAGGCTAGCTAAGGAGAAGAGATCGAAGAGGGAAGGCTAACCTGGTATTCAAAAATACCACGTTGAAGTCAGACGTCATTACATAATGGGCGGGAACAATATTAGAAAGATAGAAAAGGAAAGGGACCTAGGGGTTATAATAGATTGTACAGATAATGTGAGTGAGCAAGTTAAGGTAGCAGTGAAAAAGGCAAATGCAATGTTAGGTATGATAAAATATAAATATTAAACATAGGAGCAAAGAAATGATAGTCAAACTGTATAAATCATTAGTTAGACCTAGATTGGAGTACTGTTTACAGGTGTGTAGTCCTTATCATAGATGGGATATAAACATGCTGAAAAAAATACAAAAAATAGCGACAAAGCTGATAGTGGGATTCCAGAATTACAGTTATGAGGAATGACTCAGAAAGAGAAGAAGTGGTCACTTCATACAAGTTTATAAGATGATCAGAGGAACGAAAACATTAGACTATAACAAGTTTTTTAATAATACAACCACCCACAAGAGCAAGAGGGCATAGCTACAAATTAACTAAAGAGAGGTCCAGATTAGATATTAGTAAATATTATTTTTTTAGTCAGAGAGTGGTGAATACTTGGAATTCATTGCCACAGGAGGTAGTGGAGGCAGGGACAACTAATGTATTTAATATTAAATTGGATGCACATAGCTTTTAGAGCAAGGTGATGTAAATGAAACTCTGCAGAGTCTTCTAAACCAGTATAAGGACGTTAAGTGTCAGACCGAAAGGTGCAAATATCACAGTCAAGCTGTAAACTATGACACAACACATTCCATTCTCCGGAGAACACACTGGTACTTGCAAAGCCCTTTTCAAGGTTTGGTAGCGGGAGTTTAAGAACAAACGACGTAGAACAACTTACAAATATCACTTTACTATGAGTTTTCAATGTAAATACTTAAAAAAAGATTTGGCTAATTTATGCTGTTGTTCGCATATACCAACAAAAAGAACAATTTTTGTTAAGAACAAAATGTCTTAGTCCTGGACAGAAAAGGATACGAAGATAAGTCTACTTACAAAATGTCTTAGCCATGACAGAAAAGGATGACAAAGATAAGTCTACTTACAAAATCTACACAAATTATTTCAAATAGTGTCTTTTGTGTGACAGAGACAATGACAGTATCACTGACACACTGAGTGCGTCCAGCAAGAAGCAATTAACGTACTAATGTGAAACGTGTGAAGTCTTCATCTGGATGTGAAATAAATCTGTAAATACAGTACTCCAAATTAATACAGAACAGAATAACTCAAGTGTTTGTTGGTTTTTGATTCAGTGGCCTATGGGCTCCTGCCATTTCGCCCAATGCCATATATTGGTATCTGGAAGTGTTTGTAAGCTAGTGTTTAGTTCCCCATAAACTATTCCATTTGTCTGGCCTCAGAGGAAGAAGCTCTTTCCTAACACTATCAAGCGCAGGAAATTCAAAAAGATGGTGCTCAACAGTTGTATAGGGATGTGTACACAACAGCACTCTGGAGAATGTTCTGATTGGGTTCTGTTCAAGTGACTGGTACGTTGTATGTGTTGGTTACGAAGTCGGAAAATGGTGCTTTGGTCTCTCCTTTTCAGGAGGTTGATGTTGTCTTTCAGATTTGGGATGGTCACATGCTTGTAGATTTCTCTCCCACTATTTTCCATCTATTCAGAAATGCCTCTTTGTAGGCCAGTCTTCAGTAGGGATGTTGGTGTGAATTGTTGTTCTTGACTTGCTCCCTTCTTAGCCAGTCTGTCTGCTGTGTCACTACCAGGTGTATTTGAGTAACCAGGGATCCATTGTATAACTATTCTGACTTCATGGGATGTGAGAAGTTGGTTGGAATCTAGGGATATTTGGGTAAGTTCAGGCTTACAATGACCACCATCTTCCAGAGCTTAAAGGGCAGATAAAGAGTCTGCAAAGATTACGTTGCTTCGGGTTTTTGATGGGAAAGCATCGAATAGTCCTTAAGTAGTACAAAGAACTTCCAGTGTTGTTATTTCTGCCTCATAATTTCAAGAAATCTCCCCACAGGCATCAAATAGCTCATCAGATGTTCTGTCTGAATACTCTATGTACTCCATATCTCGTTTTAATGGTGGCCTTAAAAGCAGACCAACTCAAGTGTTCAACCTCACCATAGTCTGGGATATCTCAGCACCACACTCAGCATTAAATTTCAAGCATTGGGAGACAGCAAAAATAGAGAATAACTAGCTTTCCCAACAATCAAAAGCAATAAACCTAAATTACTCATATGAAAATTGTTAAAGAAATGTCAATGCAATGAAATATCTTCTTTTTTGTTGTCCTTATCACATTAAGTTGCATAGGCAATCAACCAACCCTCTCCAAGCAGACCTGTCCTGTTCAATTTTTTTCTAAATATTCCAAACTACTACCTTTGTTTCTTTAAATCTCTTCTTCGCATGTTGTTCTGCCTGCTTTTGCTTTTTTTTTTTTTTTTTTAAATGGGGATTCCCTGACAGATATTGCCTAGTGATAATCGCTTGGGAATTTTCATAGTGTGTGACCTATATAGCATCACCTTCTTTCTAAGTTTACTATTGTACCTGTCTTTGCCCTGTTTTCTTCCATAAATTTTAGTTTGTAACCTTGTCAAACCACTGCAGACCCAGAATATTGTTCTTGAATTTGTTGATAAAACACTATAATCATTTACAATGTTTTCATTACAAATAGAACATTCTCAAACTACTGCTACCAAGCCCTGAAAAGACTTTGCAAGTAGCAGGATGTTGACCGGAGAACGGAATGCGCTGTATCATAGTTTACAGCTTGACAGCTATATTTGCACCTATCGGCCTGACACATCCAACTTCAGCATATTTGTGGATGCCGGGTTAGCTTCGCCTCTTTGATCCCTTCTACTTCTTAGCTTGTCTGCTCTACTGCAGCCTGTAACCAGGATCACCACATGGAGGCATAGAAGGGTCTTGGCAATTTGAGTAGGTGGCCCTGATGATAGCAGTCAGCTTTGGGTCACTGACCACTAACACCTTATTCGCTGCTCAGCATCTGTATCCCATCAAATTTAAAGATTCATAGTTTGGTATGCATTGTGATAATTATTTAGTATCCTGTGGTTTCAACTTGACAAATAGGAGCTTTTGCCTCTTGTATCCTGTTTTCTATATTCTCATTCACACCGACGATCTTGTTTATGAAGCTCCTAAGGTATATGAAGCTCTCTATATCTTTCAATGACTGGAGATACAATGTTGGCAGAAATTAATTTTAGTTTTAATGTGTATTTTTTCCATGGATCTTCAGACCTATTTGCTGAGAGATTCTGTCCTGTGTGCCCATCTTCTTTTGTGGACTTGGCTGTGAGAAAGGAAGGCTATGTGATTTGGAAAGTCTAGATAATGGCCACTGGATCCCTTTTCTTTTATATGCTACAGTTTCTTTCAAGCACATTAAACTATCAGCAGGAACAGAGGGTAGAAGACAGCATCCCTCATATATTACCAGTAAAAGTGTGAGACTTTTTGAGTCTTCTTCTTCTTCTTCATCGATTAACTGATGCTAAACTTCTAGTTCGGTGAGGTTCACGAAGGAGACTGTGCGTTTCAGGTCTTCACCGGTCTCCGACAGCTTTGCAAGCATGGTTGCTCACCGAGCCAGACTGCCTCTCCTTGAGCTGCATAGGTAGGGCAGTTCTGCAGAATATGTTCTGGTGTTTGCTTGGGTGCTCCACAATCGCACATGGCGATGTCTCTGAGACCCATTCTGTGGAGGTGAGTCTTGAGTCTGCAATGTCCCGTTCTGAGTCTGAAGATGTTTGTCTGCCAGTCTCTGACAAGTTTCTCTATGCTGTCATTTTATGGGTTATATTCTTTGTGCTGGTCTTTCCATTCTGTCCTCATGGATCTTTTGATGAGTGGCTTTGCTATTTATAACTCTGTGGATGGGGAGTCTAGGTGTCGTCACTTCCGGCTTTTGCTAGCTCATCTGCTTTCCAGTTTCCAAGGATCCCGCAGTCGGCCGGAATTCACTGTAGGACTAAATCTGTTTATTTGAGACAGCAATGCGATGTTGTATTTTATTTCACGTGAGAGTCTATCTTGTTTGGGGCTTGAGATGGCTTGGAGTACACTTCTGGAGTCTGTCTTGTTTGGGGCTTGAGATGGCTTGGAGTAAACTTCTGGAGTCTGTCTTGTTTGGGGCTTGAGATGGCTTGGAGTACACTTCTGGAGTCTATCTTGTTTGGGGCTTGAGATGGCTTGGAGTACACTCCTGGAGTCTATCTTGTTTGGGGCTTGAGATGGCTTGGAGTACACTCCTGGAGTCTGTCTTGTTTGGGGCTTGAGATGGCTTGGAGTACACTTCTGGAGTCTATCTTGTTTGTGGCTTGAGATGGCTTGGAGTACACTCCTGGAGTCTATCTTGTTTGTGGCTTGAGATGGCTTGGAGTACACTCCTGGATTCTATCTTGTTTGGGGTTTGAGATGGCTTGGAGTACACTCCTGGAGTCTATCTTGTTTGGGGCTTGAGATGGCTTGGAGTACACTCCTGGAGTCTGTCTTGTTTGGGGCTTGAGATGGCTTGGAGTACACTCCTGGATTCTATCTTGTTTGGGGCTTGAGATGGCTTGGAGTACGCTCCTGGAGTCTATCTTGTTTGTGGCTTCAGATGGCTTGGAGTACACTCCTGGAGTCTATCTTGTTTGTGGCTTGAGATGGCCTGGAGTACACTTCTGGAGTCTGTTAGAATGGCCGTTCTCTTTGTAGTTTTGTCTTATTGAGTCAATGTCTGGTCCTGATGTTTATTTGTCTACTTAAACTGACCCAGATATAGTTAAGTATGTATTGACTTTTGACATTCAGTGTTACATGTTACTTATGCCTAACAATATAAGATCTGGTGCTGCTGGTACTTACCTTTCCACAATCACTGTGTTAGTAGCTGGCCCTCCCTGGTTAACGACCACAACATTGTTCGTGCTCTGTAACAGAAAGATAAGTTGTGATTGCCAACAATATGACACCTATATGAAACATATCTGTGTAACAGATGATGGCACTGTAATGCATGCATGCGCAGGATTATCATGACGACCATCATAATTAACCACCAGCCAAAGCAAACGATTGGAAACAGGCTTCCTTCAAAGTGGCCAGCTGCAGGGGTGGTGGCCTATGCTTCGTATTACAGAGATAAGGTGAATTATGATTGAACGGATTGTGTGTTTGATTAAAGGTTTGAGTTTTTAGTGGCGAAGGTACCCTACTTTCAACTGCAAGCCTTAGTCTTTTTGGTTATAACAGGACGTATTGGCCAGTGTATGCTTGCCTGTGAGGTGTATCTGTTTGTAACGTTTTCCACTGTGACAGCTTTTCCGGTAAAGTAGCTTTGCCGATCCTTTCTGTAGTGGAGAAGTGGTCATACCAAGAAAAATCTCTGACACGCCCAGTCAAACTAGATACGAAGTGATTTAAAATTGTATTGGGGGGATGGGAGGGGTTGCTTAAATGTTTGCCTTTTTGGACTCTACTGGCGAAACTCACACTTTCCATCCCAGATCATAGTCATTTGAGAGATACCAGGAAGTTATATCAAGTGTAAGAATGTGTGTGTGTAGTAGTTTGTAATGTGGACGTACTGGCCAGTGTAAGAATGTGTGTATGTAGTAGTTTGTAATGTGGACGTATTGGCCAGTGTAAGAATGTGTGTATGTAGTAGTTTGTAATATGGACGTACTGGCCAGTGTAAGAATGTGTGTATGTAGTAGTTTGTAATATGGACGTACTGGCCAGTGTAAGAATGTGTGTATGTAGTAGTTTGTAATGTGGACGTATTGGCCAGTGTAAGAATGTGTGTATGTAGTAGTTTGTAATATGGACGTACTGGCCAGTGTAAGAATGTGTGTATGTAGTAGTTTGTAATATGGACGTATTGGCCAGTGTAAGAATGTGTGTATGTAGTAGTTTGTAACATGGACGTACTGGCCAGTGTAAGAATGTGTGTATGTAGTAGTTTGTAATATGGACGTATTGGCCAGTGTAAGAATGTGTGTATGTAGTAGTTTGTAATATGGACGTACTGGCCAGTGTAAGAATGTGTGTATGTAGTAGTTTGTAATATGGACGTACTGGCCAGTATAAGAATGTGTGTATGTAGTAGTTTGTAATATGGACGTATTGGCCAGTGTAAGAATGTGTGTATGTAGTAGTTTGTAATATGGACGTACTGGCCAGTGTAAGAATGTGTGTATGTAGCTGTTCGTAATGTGGACGTATTGGCCAGTGTGTATTGATGCGTGTGTGTGTTGTTTGTAATGTGGACATACTGGCCCGTGTATTGATGCCCGTGTGTAGCTGTTTGTAATGTGGACGTACTGACCAGTGTATTGATGCGTATGTGTAGCTGTGTGTAATGTGGACATACTGGCCCGTGTATTGATACATGTGTGTAGCTGTGTGTAATGTGGACATACTGGCCCGTGTATTGATGCGTGTGTGTAATGTGGACATACTGGCCCGTGTATTGATGCATGTGTGTAGCTGTTTGTAATGTGGACATACTGGCCCGTGTATTGATGAGTGTGTGTAGCTGTGTGTAATGTGGACATACTGACCAGTGTATTGATGCGTGTGTGTGTGTGTGTAGCTGTTTTGAATGTGTTCCACTATTGCAGTTTTGCAGTACAGTAGTTTTTTTTAAATAAGTAATTTCGAACGGATATTGTCACTCTTTATATAGTGGATAGACAAACATATAGAATACACGTTGGTAACTTTCGTATCGTGTGTGTATCTACTCCTCGCAATTTTGCTGGAGTAACTTCTAAAATAATTACTCGTGCGAAAGGACGAATGTAGATAGATACACATCTCGCTCTAAGGGTTGGGAGAAGTGGCAAACCCGTCAGGACGCTGATGACAGCCCGGCGTCCTGCTGCACAGAGTACTTAGTCCTGCACTGCGTTGAGCTTGACCCATTCGGCATTACACAGTGCTACTTTATGGAGCTAATGGTCTCGGGGCACTGTGGATTGGTAGCCCGCCAGGACTCTCGTGCCAAATACTCACTGAACTGCGCGAAGTGTAATCAACTCAGCGTATCATTCCGTTGTGGGTGCCCAACTCAATTTCGCAAAGCACTAACCATTTCTCATCATCATGTAGTATTTACTTTGCAGAACGTCTCTCTATGAAAGTCTATATGTAATACACTCGATCGTTGGCCAGTTCTCCCGCCTCTGCAACTGCCAACCCCAGAGCCTCTACAATGTCCCCTGATACACTTCTCCACAGTCTGCCTCTGTTGCTAGGTACCCTCCAGTATAGTTATTCTAGCCCAATGTGGCGTTTGATGTGGCCAAAGAATGGTAATTTTCTAGTATTATTTACTAGTTATTGTTTTCTATATTGAAATCAGGTAGGATTCAGCGCTTTTCTTTCTCTCTATCCATGTTATTTTGAGCACACACCTGTAATATTTTAACTCGAAGCATTCTTCTTTCGCAAGGTTTGCGTGATTGTCCATGTCTCGCATCCATACGTTGCCACTGGGAAGATGCAAGTCATCTGGGTCTTTATTTGTGTCCTTTAGTTAGTGTTTCCTGCCAAGTTTTCCATTTTAATTAACCTCTGCAGTACCATGGCGATTCATCGCATTTCTTGTTGGTCATCTTCATTGTTGCTTACAGTCGAGCCGAGATATTATAATGGTTTCTGTTTCTGTTTCTAAGAATCGACCTCACCGCACTCTGGGCATACCCATAGGTGCTCAGTCTCTCTCATCAAATGGCGGAAGGTATGAATGCTGATGGTCCCTGTAGCTCGCTGGTTGTACACTCTCCTGCGCCGTCCTCTCATGCGCCCCACTCCGCTCGAACCTCGTTTTTGGGGACGGCGTGGGCTAGTGGTTAAGTGACACGGCTCACAACTGGAAGGTGCTGGATTCGATCCTCATCACAGCACCGGCCGTTCCCCGGAAGCAAACCCTTAGAAAATGCAGGAGGAAGCAGACCCTTAGATAAAATTCATGCTTAAGTCGGATGCACTGGGCCGACAGGCGCAAAAATAAAAACCACAGTGCAACGCACACCACCTTGGGGAATAGATACATAAGTCGAATGCAAAAAAAACAAAAAAACCTTGAATGTCGAAACTTTGCTGTGTGTGGATTGCTGCTTCATAATGGTAAATAACCGTAAGTTCAATGCACGTTCAAATGAAAACAGAACTTTTTTTGTATAGTAAAGTAAACCATAGCATTACTGCCGTAGGGGTGTGAGGTGTTAGCATTCTCACATTTCAAAGGCTCGGCTATATGAGGGTGGTAGCCATCTCCTCTCCCTCGCCGCTTTTACTTCACGGACTGAATCGGTACCAATTTAAGGCTGGATCGACCCGGGATCCATTGCGGTCTGAAAAAATATTACCGCCTCAAATGGGGAATAAACCCAGGACCACTCAGATGCGAAGCCAGCACGCTAACCACTGCACTACGCGGCTCATTTTTTTTAAAGAAAGAATATATTTTTTTTCCATGTAGTTAAAAATGTCATTTCCTTTTTTTATATAATCTCCTGAAACGTTTATGCACCTATCCCAGTGTTTAAGCAATGCTTGAAAAGCTTCAGTGTAGAAAGATTTGTCATTATGTCTGAACCAATCCAGGACAGCCTGTTTCACTTTGCCATTTGTGCTAAAATGGTGACCTCCCAGGAATTCTTTTAGGGATCCAAACAAGTGGAAATCGCTTGGAGTGAGATCTGGGCTGTATGGTTGATGTGGCAATACCTTCCAGTCCAGTTGCTACAAACGGCACACAGGCTTGAGCTCTTCTCTGCCGGTCAAAAGCGGAAAGTTGTCTTGGCAACCAACGTGCACTAACCTTCCGAAAATGCAAATGTTCATGAATAATAGTGTTCACCGTACCCAGAGAAAGACTTGCCTCTTGTTCACCGTACCCAGAGAAAGACTTGCCTCTTGTTCACCGTACCCAGAGAAAGACTTGCCTGTTGTTCACCGTACCCAGAGAAAGACTTGCCTCTTGTTCACCGTACCCAGAGAAAGACTTGCCTCTTGTTCACCGTACCCAGAGAAAGACTTGCCTTTTGTGCGATTTCGCGACAGGTTGTGTGTCAATTTTCCAGGTTAGGGTGTTGCATAATCTGGATATTCACGGGAATGACTGATGGATTGAGAGCCCCCATGTCTAGGATCATCACTCACGGATGTACGGTCTTCTCTGAAACGTTTACACCATTCAAATGTCTTACTGAGGCTGAGATTCTCATCTTCTGTAAATGTCCGCAGGTTTCAGGCCTTCTTTCACAAGAAACTTTATCACAACACGCGTGTTCCATGCAAGCACTAACAGTGTTATCCACCACTTTTATTTATTGGTCACGTGACTGGTCCATGACTAGTGGACCACCTAGCAGTAATAAAACACAAGTGCCCCTAACTAATGATAGTAGTTCCAGCACGCTATAACCCATTCAGGTAGAACTAGAACAAAACGTCCCGGTTGGATTTGAACGCCCCTCGTATTAGTTATTGTAAAAACAAAACAAAGATAGACGGTTAAAAAGTTCAGATACTGGTCAATTTAACAGCGTAATGCGGACTGACTTCATACATAGCGCTAGATGCATCTGCGAGGAATCATGCATAGTGTGGCTTGTCGGCACCACACATGATAGTTATGCGTATTTCTTTATTAAACCAGCCCTTGCGCTGTCTCTCAGGGACAGAGTATGTGGTACCAGTATGGAATGCATCTACAAACAGGAAACAGGCCGATCTGGCAGTAAATGATGCATGCCGAATTCTAACAGGATGCCTTAAACCGACACGAAAGGAGACAGTCTATTCCATTGCTTATATCACACACCCGGTTGGAAGACATGACGCGCCTGAGGTTGAGAGACAAAAGCAGTCATATGACCAGAGAACCCCTTTTTTGGACATACACCAGAAAGAATGCGACTGAAATCGAGGACACGTTTTATGTGGACTGTACAGCCCTCAGAACAGAGCCTAGAGAGAAACAGCATAGAAAAGTGGCGCCAAACAGATCTGAAGATTGGATAGAAATTAAAGAAGGAATTGCACTAAGGCATGATTTCCAATATAGAAGGGCCTTGTCATAAGTCTTTACCCTGACCATGAACTAATAGGAGGAGAAGGTTGAAATTTGCACAGTGGCTTATTCCTTCTCAATGTACCCACCACCTGAATTTATACATTTCTGCCATCTCTGCGTGACCTTGGCTAGCGCCAGGGCCATGGAACCAGAGCTACGAAGACCCTTCTACACCTCCACGCGGTAATCCTGGTTAACAGGCTGCAACTGAGCTGGCTAAAGGAAAAGGATCGAAGAGGAACAGCTAACCCGGTACTCAAAAATGTCCGATGAAGTCGGACCGAAAGATACAAATATCGCAGTCAAGCTGTAAACTACGACACTTCGTATTCCGTTCTTCTTGCTACTTACTTGCAAAGCCCTTTTCCGGGCTTGCTAGCGGGAAATTGAGAACGAACAAATAAGCAGAAAACACAGGACACGAAGTAATTTCAAAACCGGTATGTTGGGAATGCAAACCAAGCTTGCGCTCCATTTATAGTTAAGACTACATGACTGTTTACAGAACAGAACAACAATGTGCCTGGGATTGAACCATTTTGCATATTCGACGTGTAAGTTTTTATAGGTCAAATCCTGAATCCAGACTACACGCTGACATGATCCAAGTGGAGCCTAAAATGTGTTATACGTCACAAGGTGTGTCAGTGTGAACGTCTTGTACAAGTACCCGCGTGACCTTGCTTTGGTTTGAAATGCATCGAACCACGTGATTATCATACGCTCTGGTTTTTATTCTGACTAGGTTGGTTAGAGGTATTATATTATTGCCATTTCAGTTGCGGAAGCTATCAGTAAATACCCTTGGCCTATCTGGGGTAGAAGGTATTAGACACTTAATTTTGTACACCTCAGACTCTAGACGTAATTATTGGTTATGAAAGCTTGTATAAAGCATACATCTACAAGTAAAATTATAATGTCATACAAGAAATGCGGAAGTGAATAACATGCATTTGGCAAAAGGTTACTGAATGAGTTGATGAAAAATATACATGTACGATTATGTATCAATATTCTTCGCTTTAATATCCGTCTAATGTTGTCGTTGAATGCCAACAATAAGTAGGATTTTTGTGAGCCTTGAAAAGGATGTTTAGTGGCGGACATCGCAGGGACTGGAATCCTCCAGGCAGTTGTGCTATGCCTGGCTTCATCTGTGTGTTGCTCACTACTACGGGCATCACGTCGATCCCTCATCTCGTTAGCCAGGCTGCCGTGAAAACAGCCCGTATCCAGGGAGGACTGCGTTTTCAGTTTTTGAGCTTCGTCGTTATGTGTTCAGTAACTCATCACGCAGTGAACGAATTAGCTGGCTGCTTACTGAAAAGAGAGTCATCCATAATAATATTCCGCATCAAAGTGACGACCCTGGAAACAGGTTGCAGTCTGGTTAACAGAATATGGAAGGCTAACCTGCCCCACCAAAAGTGCCGTGCTAAAACCTGATGTGTCGTGTCAAAAGGTGGAGATATCGAAGTCTCTCTGTAAACGTATGACTAAAGTAACAAAAGGTCCTATTCAGAACGAACGTCATAAAAGAATATACTATTTTATATGCCTCTGAATATTTACAGCAGTAATAGACTTAACTCTTCACCTTCCAGTGTAGTTTAGTAGAAGAAGCAGCGTCATTGACCACGGTTTAACCCATAAGTGCTCTGTTCTCCACATTTTGGAGAATCTCAGTACAATACACGAACTCCGTAGCTCGGGCGAAGATCCCGTAATAAATTAGATATATTTTTAACATCATTTTGAATTTAGCAGGGGTAGCGATCGTTAAGCATACTCTTTTCGATTTCCAACTGCCGAGGGATTTTTTACGTGTGTGACACTGCACACGGGCGTCCGATCTCTACTACCCAGAATCCGTGGAAAAAACCAGAAAGTCCGCGTGAAAAATCTCGGTCAGATATATACATCACAATGAAAACAACGAAATGCCACAAAGATGTAACGGCAAAGTGATGTTAAAAAGACTTCGAAATACATGAGCAAAACACAAACACCACAATAACAAAACATTCAAACATCTTGTTCAAGGCTACATGAGCAAAACACAAACACCACAATAACAAAACATTCAAACATCTTGTTCAAGGCTACATGAGCAAAACACAAACACCACAATAACAAAACATTCAAACATCTTGTTCAAGGCTACATGAGCAAAACACAAACACCACAATAACAAAACATTCAAACATCTTGTTCAAGGCTTTGAAACACCATTCTCAATACACCACAATACAAGCACTGAAACACCACAATACAAGCACTGAAACACCACAATACAAGCACTGAAACACCACAATACAAGCACTGAAACACCACAATACAAGCACTGAAACACCATCGTCATCATTGAAACGATCTGTACTTCACTATTTTACTTACTCTTATAAATATCATCATCTCCTTTATCTTTATCGCTCCTTCAAAAACACACCTGTCATTACTACCTCAATCATCATCGTCATTCCTACTACTACATCAGCATTAGGTCCAGATTAGATATTTGGAAAAATTTGTGTCTGTATACAGACTCCGCAGAGTCTTCTAAACCAGTATAAAGAAGTTATCGTTACAATTACTCTCACTATCATCATAGATGGCGGTTGTAAGAAGCAACGTTCTGTAGAGGACATGCTACTGACTTTTTTTTTTATCATCATCGTCATCAGCCAAACCTGTTACAACTACTACTGACACATCTACCACATCCACCCACCACTACTACTATCATCAACACAATTTTGACCACTGTTACTGTATCAATCACTACTACTGACACATCTACCACATCCACCACTCCCTCCCGCCACCATCCTCACCACCACTACTTGTACAAGTGTCACCATCACTACTGTTGCCATCATTACTACCACTATTACTACCACATTCATCACAATGGCCATCACTGCTATCTAGATAGGGTAATGTTGAACCAACTTACCGATTGCTGCATAGCAGGAGGTGGATAATAGGGTTGCGAAGGAGGGTAGTATCCTTGTGGCGGAGGATAACCAGCTTGGGGAGGAGGATAGCCACCTTGGGGAGGCGGATAGCCACCTTGCTGGTAGCTCTGTGGTGGTGGATAGCCACCTGGTCCAGAATAAGGAGGTGGGTTTCCCGTGTCCATGGTTCTGACTATTAGCTCTGGTAGATGATACAACAACATGATAGTGGTTAGTAGGGATAGCTAGACTTATTGATGATCTTTTAGCTGGGGAGAATGTATGTGGATTTGTTTTTGTTGTATGTATACAGGCAGACAGACATGCACATAGATTGTGAGACATACAAACAGACAGCCTGTGAGGCAGATATACAAAATATTGACAGACAGAAGTAAGACAGGAAGGTAAGTTGACATACAGGCATGCTAACAGATAGCCTTTGGTTTCAATGTAAGCATACATGCATGTAGTCAGACATGCAGCAAAACAGATTGACAGTCAGAAAGACAGACAGGTAGACAAATAGGTGCACAAGCAGGCAGATAGGTATGTAGGCAGATAAGCAGACAGGCAATTAGATAGACAGAAAAACTGGCTGGATGGATACAGACAGACTGGGTGAGTGACATGTTTTACAGACATGTATAATGACAGACAAAAAGACAAGCAGACAGCATGACATATTTTGTCAGATAGAGAAACAGACAAATATCGATATAAACAGGTAGAGAGACAAACAAACACACACATATATATGTATATACACAGGCAGCTAGATTAGACATGCTGACAGACACATATCCGCAGGCAGGAAGACACGCAGATAAAGCAGTCTAAAATACTGGGAGAGAAGGACAGACAGAGATACAAACTGACAGACATACACTGTGACATAGACAGTCTGCCATACAAAAAGACAGGCACACATACATAGACAAACAATCAGTTCTTAAAAATCACTGAAGATTGATGGTAGGAAATAATAGTAATCAGAGCTAAATAAAGGCCTTGGCTGAATAAGCTTCGGTTTAAGGCCTCAAAATCGGCGCGTCTCAACAATTTTCTGAATTTGTTTTGGGACAACACTTCTTTTCCCCTGAATTGACATTCTCGTTTCAAATTCACAGCCATTGATCCACCCAGCAACCCGTCCAGCTGTCCGAACACCAGTAGACCCTAACCAGGAGTACACTGTAGACAAGAAACAACTCCAACACCGGCCAATACGTTGTAAAACCATTTAAGTAGTGATTCCAATTGGTATAATATATTACAATATTGTAACCTACTATAGAGATCAAGAAAATAACAAAAGGGATACAAGTATAAGTTTCAAGTGCTGTGAAACCTTCTTGTACTATTTTTAAACAGGGGGCCTCAAAACTTCACATAGCTTTAGTGAGAGTAGGGCCCAATAAGTCAAAATCCGGCCCTGGTGTGAATATACACGAAACAATGACACATATCAATATGCTTTTAAACACACAAATTAATCATTTAATTCGCATACAGTTAATTTTTAGAAGACGACACATCGGGCTAGTGATTAACAGCAGGTAACATAACCTATGTCAGCGATCCACAATCACAAGTACACGTTAATCGTTAAATATCCCACTTTCTTAAGTGAATGTTCTTACCTCGTGATTATGAGCAAACAGTACCTTCGCTTTACACAGTCAAGAATGAACTGCTTGCCTTTTCGTTTAACTTTCTTATTGGCCACCGAGTAAAGTCTGATTCTGAAATAGTGGCTTGAATTACAAATAGACCCTGGAGTAAATGTGAGAGTTTGGGAAGTTGTATTAATTAAGCTATGAAGTATTAAACTAGCAATGACGTAAATATAGTAGTAACATGTGTAGGTGTAGTAGTCATTTTGTTTGTTTGTTAATAATGGTAGCAGTTGTTGTCGTAGTAGTAGTTGTAAAAGTAGTAGTAATAGTTAGTAGTAGTAACAGCAGTAGCAGAAGTTGTGGTAGAAGTAGTAGAAGTAGAAGTAGTAGTAGTAACAGTTAGAAGTAGTAGCAGTTGTAGTAGAAGTAATTTCAGTAGAAGTAGTAGTAGTTGCATTAGTAGTAGCAGTAATAGTAGTAGTAGTAGTAATAATAGTAGTAGCAGCAGTGACATCAGTTAGTAGTAATAGTAGTAGTGGTGGTGGTAGTAGTAGAAATAGTAATAGTAGTTTTATGTGAATAGAATTTGCAGTAGTACAAGTAGTAGTGGTAGTAATAATAGTAACAGGAGTAGTAGTAGTTGTTGTTGTTGTAGTATAAGTCGCCCATTTCAGCGGACACAGCAAGAGAAAAGACTGTCCACACGGCTGAACATGGAGAGTGGTCTTCATCACTTGTGATGGACGAACATCAGTTCAGTAAACGTGGTGGTAGTAGTAGTATTAGTTGTTGTTGTTGTAGAAGCCGCAGTAGTAGTATTAGTAGTAGCGGCAGTAGTAGTAGCAGCAGCAGCAGTAGCAGTAGTAGTAGTATTAGTAGTAGCAGTAGTATTAGTAGTAATAGTGGCAGTAGCAGTAGTAGCAGTAGTAGTAGTAGTAGCAGTAGCGGTAGTAGTTGTAGTAACAGTAGTAGTATTAGTAGTAATAGCAGTAGTAGCAGTAGCAGTAGTATTATTAATAGCAGTAGTAGTAGCAGTAGTATTAGTAGTAGTATTGGCAGTAGTAGTAGTAGTAGTAGTAGTAGTAGTAGTAGTAGAAGTAGTAGCAGTAGCGGTAGTAGTTGTAGTAACAGTAGTAGTATTAGTAGTAATAGCAGTAGTAGCAGTAGCAGTAGTATTATTAGTAGCAGTAGTAATAGTAGTAGTAGTATTAGTAGTAGTAGTAGTATAAGTAGTAGTAGTAGCAGTAGCAGTAGCAGTAGTAGCAGCAGTAGTAGCAGAAGTAGTAATAGTAGCAGTAATAAACTTCGACACAAAGTCACAACGCCATTTTCAGGATGAATGCCGATAAAGAAGTGACCATACAGTTGACCTGACCAATGCCGTCACATCATTGGTAACGTATTGCGTTTATAGAGAAGCCTTTGTTCAACAGATATACACATTTTCAAATTGACGAAGGGCAGCAGCAGGTAGACTTTTCCATGCAATAAACAGAGGTTTCCTCGGTAAAAGAGAAATAAGCAGGAAAACAAAGACGGATGTATACCGCTCGACCTATGTGCCTGTCCTGACATATGGATGTGAGTCATGGGCAATGACTACAGCCCAAGAACGGTAATTACAAACTTCAGAAATGAGGTACCTAAGTAAGGCGGTTCAGGTGACGAAAAGGGACAAGATCCGTAACCAGACAATACGTAGCAATCTTGAAGTTCAACCCCTGCAGACACGAGTGGAGCAGTCCCAACTACAGTGGTTTGGCCATGTCTGTAGAATGGAAGAAGATCGGATTCCAAAGTGGTCATGGGAGATCAAAAGTCAAGGACGCAGACCCCCAGGACGTCCCAAAGTACGTTGGGAAGACAACATACGACAGTCCCTAAGTGATAGAGGGCTGGATTGGAAAGAGGCCAGGAAAAACCCGGCGAATAGAGCAGGGTGGCGTTCTCTTTCGCAAACCTCCACACCTCACGGTAGAGGAGGACCGACTAAGTAAGTATCTTTTTCTCGGATGACATTTTGAATAGTTGTGGTTGATGGGGTTGATTTTATAATGCCTTTGTAGATTGTATTCATTCACAACAAAAATAATTCATAAACAATTCAAACAAATTGGGGTTTCTTTCTGCGTGACAAAAAAAGTAATCATCAGCTCATGTTTCCTGAAATGCACAACTTTCTTCTTTCTTCAATAAAGCAATCGTTAAAAGGTAGATATTCAACACGGTTAAACACAACAACAACAAACTGATATAATAATAAATCGCAGTGTGCCACAATATATCAATACAATAGAAGCCCCTTTCAGCCATGACTGACTATAGTAGCCCCTTTCAGTCATGACTGACTATAGAAGCCCCTTTCAGTCATGACTGACTATAGAAGCCCCTTTCAGGCATGACTATCTATAGTAGCCCCTTTCAGTCATGACTGACTATAGTAGCCTTTTTCAGTCATGACTGACTATAGAAGCCCCTTTCAGGCATGCCTGTCTATAGTAGCTTCTTTCAGTCATGACTGTCTATAGTAGCCCCTTTCAGTCATGACTGACTATAGTAGCCCCTTTCAGTCATGACTGTCTATAGTAGCCCCTTTCAGTTATGACTATATGATGATAAAGCCTTGGTGTGGTACAGAAAATGCTACTTATCTTTTTTTTCCCTCTCTACTTCCGAGGTTATCAGTGTAGCAAGAACTCTCTTTCACCAAGCGTGTGGTGAACCTTCAGGGGACACCTACACTTGGATTGATCTGCAGCTGTGCATTCCCGGGGTATCAGACATGTCTATGCCTTTCCATCCGGCGTACACACATCTTTGTACCTTAACTTTGATTGGCCGACTGTTCTGATACTATCATCCACCAACTGTCCGGATACTGTCATCCACCAACTGTCCTAATACTGTCATCCACCAACTGCCCTAATACTGTCATCCACCAACTGTCCTGATACTATCATCCACCAACTGTCCTAATACTATCATCCACCAACTGTCCTAATACTGTCATCCACCAACTGTCCTGATACTATCATCCACCAACTGTCCTAATACTATCATCCACCAACTGTCCTAATACTATCATCCACCAACTGTCCTAATACTGTCATCCACCAACTGTCCTAATACTATCATCCACCAACTGTCCTAATACTGTCATCCACCAACTGTCCTAATACTGTCATCCACCAACTGCCCTAATACTGTCATCCACCAACTGTCCTGATACTGTCATCCACCAACTGTCCTAATACTGTCATCCACCAACTGCCCTAATACTGTCATCCACCAACTGTCCTAATACTGTCATCCACCAACTGCCCTAATACTGTCATCCACCAACTGTCCTGATACTGTCATCCACCAACTGTCCTAATACTGTCATCCACCAACTGCCCTAATACTGTCATCCACCAACTGTCCTAATACTGTCATCCACCAACTGTCCTAATACTGTCATCCACCAACTGCCCTAATACTGTCATCCACCAACTGTCCTGATACTATCATCCACCAACTGCCCTAATACGTTCATCCACCAACTGTTCGTAGAGGATATCTCTGAGAATGCGACCATCTTTCATGCCACGAACATGAAACAAAAAAACAAAACATAGTCTGTGTCGTCTAAGAAGAGTGCACATGCTTGGGAGACCGGTGCGAGAGTGCACATGCTTGGGAGACTGATGCAAGAGTGCACATGCTTGGGAGACCGGTGCAAGAGTGCACATTCTTGGGAGACCGGTGCAAGAGTTCACGTCTGCATTTGTCCATAAGTCACTCCCTGTAATTCCAAGAATGGATCGTATGCACCATACATGGAAGTTGTTAAGTCTGTGCTCTTGTATGGCGTAGGTTGTCCATGTATCGCTGCCGTATAGGAGTATGCTGACAACACAAGCAGTATATACTATGGCCTTGGTTTCAAATTGTGAGTTTCGGATTTTTTTCAAAGACGCGATGTGAGGCGAACAAATTTATCAGCAGCCATCACAGACGCAGGTATATAGATTGGAGAGAATCCAGAACGAGTCCACGAGAGCAGTTCTGGGATGCACTAGAGGTACTTTCATTGCTGCTATGAGATTCCTGTTTGATTTGCCAATTATCAAAGTGCGACATCAAGTAGCGCAGGTAAAGTCATACGCCAACGTTGCCAACAACGAACACCCCCCTTTTGCACTAATACTTGGTTACACTCAGAGGCAGACACATTAAGTGAGGAAGGTGATGGGTGGCAGGGGCATAAGACTCCATGATGAGAGTCTGTGCATTGGAAGAAGTGGGAAGAGGTAGTGAATGGGTAGAAGTAGGCAACAAGAGCCCCCTGACAAGGGTAGTGATACAACTGAGCAGAGAGTGTCGCTAGTGGGGCGGCACTAGAACAGAAGCTTCAATACAGGAGCTGATCCAGCAACACTCAGGACCACAAGATCCAATTCTGTACACAGATGGCTCCACCGGCAGAGATGCGAACAAGTGCAGTTGGGGTTTCGTCGGCTACCAAAGTGGCAAGGAGGTTGTATAGAAATCAGCTGCCTACTCCACTGTCACATCGAGTATGAGGATGAAGATTGAGGCGGTAACAACGGCCCTGGCTTGATTGGCGACGCCACCGGTGACACACGCAGTGATACTGTCAGACTCGCAGGGCATGCTCCGTAAGATAGAAAGGTGCATGCTAAGAAGGGAGTGGGCCTCTCTTCTGAACAACTCGGATGTACAAAGTGCCACATGGATCTACTGCCAGGGACATGCAGGCGTCTGGGACAACGAAAGAGCTTATGCAGTGACGGGACGCACTGTAGTGAACGACGCGGTTATGACGAGAGACAGGGTTGAGTTGATAAGGACAGTCATACACAGTCAGTCTGCAGAATGATGAATAGACATAGGGTAGCGAAAATGCATATGCGCAGAGAATGATAGATTTGGGACTGACTAAGGGAGAAGAGAGAAAGTGTATTCTATCTGGAAAGATCCGACTTACTTACTCACTTAGTCGCTCCTCTTCTACCGTGAGGTGTAGACGTTTGCCAAAGAGAACGCCACACTGCTCTATCCGCCGTCTTTTTCCTGGCCTCTTTCCAATCCAGCCCTCTATCACTTAGGGACTGTCGTGTGTTGTCTTCCCAACGTACTTAGGGACGTCCTCAAGGTCTGCGTCCTTGACTTTTGATCTCCCATGACCGCTTTGGTATCCGCTCTTCTTCCATTCTACAGACATGGCCAAACCACTGTAGTTGGGACTGCTCCACTCGTGTCTGCAGGGGTTGAACTTCGAGATTGCTACGTATTGTCTGGTTACGGATCTTGTCCCTTTTCGTCACCTGAACCGTCTTTTTTAGGTACCTCATTTCTGAAGTTGGAAAGATCCGAAGAACAGGAAACCAACACCTGACTAGGACTATGAGTATATATACGCTTGGCTGGCTGTTTGGACGGAGAACGGAGCACTTATGGGAATGTCTCCTATGTGGTGATGATGTTGGTTCCTAGAATCAAAGATCAAGCAGCAGCTTCGCCAATGTCTATTTCTGGGTCTGGAGAGTGCTTTAAGTTAATGAGGGATCACAGGTATATGAATGAATGCACGGCTGTCAGTTTAAAGGTATCGGTGTTATGAGCCGATCTGACAATTCCTTCCAGGCCATCCCTTTTGTTGAGACTTATTGAGAGACCAAAACTGTTGCAAGCCTGGAATAAGCGATCTATCAGTCTCTTATGTTTCTGCTGCCCGTGGATGGCAACAAAAATCTCTAATGGTGATCTCTCTGATCTCTTAAACAGCCAACCATCCAATCTAGTAATCTAGTGTGAAAGCAGATTCCTTCGTGTGGGTTACCAAATGCATGCTTCATGAACAGAGCAAAGAAGATTCCGAACAGCGTCAAGACCAGGACGCATCCTTGCTTAACAACACTTCAAATATCAAATGGTTGTGCTACCATCAAATTGGACTGTTCCGTGCATGACCTTATGGAACGATATTATTGATCGCAGCAATTTGCTTGAACAGCAAATTTTAGAGAGTATTTTAAAGAGTGCTATCTAATAACCAAATCAAATGCTATTTGTCAGGTTGACGAAGGCATTGCAAAAGGGCTGATTCTGCTCACGTGACTTTTCCTGAAGTTATCGAAGAGAAGAAATAATTTTGATCGTTGATCTTCCAGACCTGAATCCACACTGTGACCTCAGATCACACACGTTCAATCAATTTGTGTAGCTGTTGTAAGATTACTTTGGCGAAGACTTTGTCTACAGCATTGAGCAGTGAGACACCTTGAAAGTTATTACAGCGACTTCTATAACCTTTTGTTTTTGTATAATTTTACAATCTGTGCATTTCTCATATCTTGAGGTATAGGAGCCTCTTTCAAGCACTGGTATACGTTCATATACAGTGGTTGCAATAGTACACCCTTTCAGCGGTTGATTAAATCAGGTGCTCTGACCAGGGTCACACTGTCAATGACGTTATTAAGATCTTCTAACGATGGTTTGATGTTCAACTCGCCGGTACTGAGCTAGTTTATGACAGGGCCAAGGGCTATATTGTCAAACGAGTAGAACTCAGAATAGTGCTTGACCCAATGCTTCATTTCTTTTCCATTGTCTCTTATTTTCTCGACAATGATGGTTTTCTATCCATAACATCTTCTAATATCTAATTACATTCTTGGAGTTTAAGTTTTCGTCTCATGTTGCGTGTCTGGCCTCTGACGTTCTGGCAACTTCAATCTTTCAGTTTTCTCTGTGGAACAAAAAGAACTTGAAATTGGGCGGTGGGAGGTGATCCCTGGTGTTCGTCTACACACCTGTTTTTGTCAGAGGGTTGTGAATACCCTTCTGACTACGAACGAGTCCTCGACCATTTTGAGACCCACTGACATTAAACAGATACTTACTAGAATCAGTTAACCAGTGCTGTCCAAAGGCGATTTAGTACAAGCCGTTGCATTCACCGATATTATGAAACCTCTTACGTATGGCCTGGCTACTACGAAGACGCCACTTTTAGAGTTAACGCAGCGACCTCAAACAAGTGCATCTTGTGACCTTTCTGCGACATCTCATTGCACTATCTCTGATATCACTTTTGATCTATTTCCTTAAACTGCCTTCTTCGCTGCTGCCGTGTGAGCTAGTCAAGTGGTACTAAATTCTCCTTTGCGTGGACACATTCGTTTGAAAATTTTCATAGCCTGACCACTAAATATGCCAGAACACTATTTCTAGATTATGAGTTTTCTTTAAATATGTCCCACGACCTTTCCTAGGAAAATTCGATGGTTTTTCTAATTCTCCCATCATCCTTCTGAATAATGCCTTTTCCAACAATTCTATCTAAAGGTCTTAGGACCATCCCCGACTTTAACATGCTATGGACACATGTCCAAAATTAGAACAACCGAACTAAACAGTGGATAATAAGCGTCGACAATAAAAGACAGTAATTCTGACCATTAACTAACCAGTTTTTCCTTGATCTCATTTAAGACAATGAAAAGAAACTTTTAGGATCCAGGTCGGCTTTTTTCGAGATTACCGACACAACTAACCTCTGTCTGAACCCTGAATCGGTCTTTATTTCTCCCCCTTATCCATGCTTCCTACCAAGTTACAATAAGCTTCAAATGGCCCCCTTGGTTCGGGATCATATTTTGGATTCACCCCTGTGATACTTTCTAGATATTATCGTAATCCCTGATCCAGGGATCCCTCACTTTCTTCCAGAAGTGAAACGGAGTTGAGGTAGATGCACTAACGTACTGGCGTACTTCACATGTGGCAACGGTGACATCGACCAGGAACACGTCCCACCAAAAGTCTCCTAAAAGTAGCTTTACAAAATCATAAAGATAAAAAAGAATTGTAAATTGGCATATGTCTGTGAAGCGTTGTATTTGTTTATTGTGAAAACAACAAACCCCATACATACAAACCATGAAAGTCTCAGTATCGAGACGTGGCACTAAAACAACAAACCCCATACATACAAACCATGAAAGTCTCAATATCGAGACGTGGCACTAAAACAACAAACCCCATACATATAAACCCTGAAAGTCTCAGTATCGAGACGTGGCACTAAAACAACAAACCCCATACATATAAACCCTGAAAGTCTCAGTATCGAGACGTAGCACTAAAACAACAAACCCCATACATACAAACCATGAAAGTCTCAGTATCGAGACGTGGCACTAAAACAACAAACCCCATACATATAAACCATGAAAGTCTCAGTATCGAGACGTGGCACTAAAACAACAAACCCCATACATATAAACCCTGAAAGTCTCAGTATCCAGAGGTGGCACTAATTCGTGCAGGCCCCAGAGACTCTGAACTGGTGTATCACGGTGCAAGAGGAATATGAAGCGATGGGGATACACATATGATGGCACATGTGATTGCTGCGCAATACAGGGCCCAGACCACCTGATGACCTGCCCCAACCTCCAGGAAACATGCAATAGGCACGACATGCTGGAGGGAAATGACAAGACAATCCATGTCGCCGAATAATGGATGCAAAAATGTAACGTGGTGATTGGACAGGGAAAGTAAGTAAGTATTGAGAAAACAATACAGCATTTCTAGGGGTGCATTTTGCTTTAATTCATACGATAGTCATTAAAAAGACACATTTTTTTGGGGGGGGGGGGCGGGGGGGGGGGGGGCGAACAAACAAAAATAATACGCAGTAAGACAATTTACCAAAAATCACATAACATGTTCATTGTGTATTAGCATATACCACCAGACGCAATCATGCCTGATTTACGTATACATGTTCACAACCTAATTGTGTGAAGCTGAACATCCTTTGTTTCTGATTTGTAATACAGTGAACCCGGAAATTGAATACAGTGTAGTGTAGTGTGTATGTATCTGTGTGTGTGTTTGTATGTGTGTGTGTGTGTGTGTGTGTCTGTATGTGTGACTGTGTAGGTGTGAGGGAGGTAGTGGGTTTGGTGTTTGGGAGTGTGTAACATTTTTTCGATATTTGTTGGCTGATTGGATGATTAGCTGGATGGCTGCTCGGTTGGTTGTTTGGTTGTTTGGTTGCTGGTTGGCTGTTTGGTTGCTGGTTGGCTGCTCGGTTGGTTGTTTGGTTGTTTGGTTACTCGTTGGTTGTTTGGTTGCTGGTTGGCTGCTCGGTGGGTTGTTTGGTTGTTTGGTTGTTTGGCTGCTCGGTTGGTTGTTTGGTTGCTGGCTGGTTGTTTGGTTGCTGGTTGGCGGCTCGGTTGGTTGTTTGGTTGTTTGGTTGCTAGTTGGTTGTTTGGTTGCTGGTTGGCTGCTCGGTTGGTTGTTTGGTTGCTGGTTGGCTGCTCGGTTGGTTGTTTGGTTGCTGGTTGGCTGCTTGGCTGGCTGTTTGGTTGCTGGTTGGCTGCTCGGTTGGTTATTTGGTTGCTGGTTGGCTGCTCGGTTGGTTGTTTGGTTGCTGGCTGGCTGCTCGGTTGGTTGTTTGGCTGCTGGTTGGTTGTTTGGTTGCTGGTTGGTTTTTTGGTTGCTGGTTGGCTGCTCGGTTGGTTGTTTGGTTGCTGGTTGGCTGCTCGGTCGGTTGTTTGGTTGCTGGTTGGCTTTTTGGTTGCTGGTTGGCTGACTGACTTGATGGCTAGCTGGCTGGTTGGTTGGCTGATTGGTTGGCTTGGTATTTGGCTGGTTAGCTAGTTAACTGGTTAACTAGTTTGTAAGTTTGTTGGTTGATTGGGAGGAGGGAGTGGGGGGAGGAGGTTGATTGGTGGGCTATGTTTGGCTAGTTAGTTGGTTGGATGGTTTTGTTCGCTAGCTAGCTAGTTAATTTGTTGGTAACTTGGTTGGTTGGTTAGTTGGTTGGTCGGTAGGTGGGTGGGTGGATGCGTGTGTGGTTGGTTGGTTGGCTAGTTGGTTGGTAGCTTTGTTTTGTCTTGATAACGTAACTCGCTCTGTATTTCGATTACAGTGCGGAAGTAATTGCGCTGGTTACCAAACTCGCTCTCTCGTCCCATGCTACGTTGGACGAATGTCAAGACGATCAGTCGAGACGACTGGAAGTAACTCAGGATACAGGCAGTCTGGTACCATCTCCCTTGAGACCAGGTGTTGCTAGAAACTTGTGGGGCTCGATCGCCCACCATTTCCGTTCATCGCTTTGAGAAACAAGTTTATTACATCTCGACTACAGACCCGACGTGGGTATGTGTGCGTGTGTGTGCGTGGGTGTGTGTGTGTTATGTGTGTGTGTTTTGTGTGTGTGTGTGTGTGTTATGAGTGTGTGTGTGTGTGTGTGTAAGTGCTTCTCTTTTGCGTTTCCGCGTGGGATGTGTCAAAGTTTTAAGTTTAGGGTTAGGGTTGGCGTTAGGGTTAGGGTTAGGACTAGGTTTGGGATTAGGGTTATGGTTGGGGTTAGGGTCATGATTATGGTTGGGGTTATTTATAGTTAATGTTAGGGTTAGGGAAAGGGTTGAGGTTATGGTTAGTGTTTGGTTTAGGGTTGGGGTTGTGATTAGTGTTAGTGCTAGGGTTTGGGTTATGGTTAGTGTTACAATAGGGGTAGGGGTAAGGTTAGTGTTATGATTAGGGTCAGTGTTAGGTTTAGGGTTATGGTTATGTTAGGGTTATAGTTGGGTTTAGGGTTAGGGTTGGGGTTATGGTTAGTGTTAGGATTAGAATTGGGTTTAGGGTTAGTGTAGGGGTTATAGTTAGTGTTAGTATTAGAGTTAGGGGTATGGTTAGGGTTAGCGTTTTGGTTTTGGTTAGAGTTGGGGGTATGGTTAGGGTTAGCGTTTTGGTTTTGGTTAGAGTTAGGGTTGAGGTCATGGTTAGTGTTAGGATTAGGTGTGAGGTTAGGGTTAATTTTAGGTTTAGAATTGAGTTTAGGGTTAGTGTAGGGGCTATAGTTAGTGTTAGTGTTAGGATTAGGGTTAGCGTTTGGGTTATGGTTATTGTTATGGTTAGCCTTGGGAGTATGGTTAGTGTTAGCGTTAGGGTTGGGGTTCTGGTTCGTGGTAGGGTTATAGTTGGGTTTAGTGTTATGGTTTGTGTTAAAGTTATTGCTAGTGTTAGGGTATGGTTGGGGGTTATGGTTAGTGTTAGGGTTAGCGTTGGAGGTATGGTTAGGGTTAGGGTTATGGTTAGAGTTACAGTTAGCGTTGGAGGTATGGTTAGGGTTAGGGTTATGGTTAGAGTTAGAGCTAGCGTTGGAGGTATGGTTAGGGTTAGGGTTATGGTTAGAGTTAGAGTTAGCGTTGGAGGTATGGTTAGGGTTATGGTTAGAGTTAGAGTTAGCGTTGGAGGTAGGGTTAGGGTTAGGGTTATGGTTTTAGTGTTAGGGTTAGCGTTGGAGATATGGTTAGGGTTAGGGTTATGGTTAGTGTTAGAGTTTTGGTTAGATAGCATGGCTCTTATTACATTGTCTGACATCATGGATAGTCCCGTGCTACTGTAGACACCTGATGCTATTGTAGAAACTGGATGCTACTGTAGATATTTGGATGCTACTATAGAAACTGGATGCTACTATATAAATTGTATGCAACTGTAGATATTGAATGCTACTGTAGAAATTGGATGATACTGTAGAAACTGGATGCTACTATAGAAACTGGATGCTACTATAGAAACTGGATGCTACTATAGAAACTGGATGCTACTGTAGAAACTGGATGCTATTGTTGAAACTGGATGCTACTATGGAAACTGGATGCTACTATAGAAACTGGATGCTACTGTAGAAACTGGATGCTATTGTTGAAACTGGATGCTACTATGGAAACTGGATGCTACTGTAGATACTGGATGCTACTGTAGAAACTGGATGCTACTGTAGAAACTGGATTCTGCTGTAGAAACTGGATTCTACTGTAGAAACTGGATCCTACTTTCCTTATCAAAGACCAACATTGAGAGACTCAATAAGTTCATTGTTCAGATGGCAGAAATAGGCGGTGCCATAAATTTTCGTCTGTTATAGCAGAATGTTTTACAGCCCCAACAATTAAAAATGAAATTCAAGTGTTCGTCTCGGGTGCTGAAGGTCGAGGATTCAAATCCCGATGGAGACCGGAATTTGTTCACGTGGATCACCCGGTAAATATTTCCACTGATCTGTGAGTAGTCATATCAGACACCCGTGTGCAGCGGTGCACGTTAAAAATACCTGAGCAGTTCGAAATTGAAAAAAAAGTAGGCATAACGGCCGCTGTTAGGGTAAAATTCAAAGTTAAAAAAGGTGACTGTGTGACTATAACATCAGGTCTTGGTTATATGGTTAGCGTAGCGGCATAAATGGCGCCTGACAGGCTGCGAGTCTACCTTGTTCTTATTTAGGCTTCCCCATCTATCTATCTATCTATCTATCTATCTATCTATCTATCTATCTATCTATCTATCTATCTATCTATCTTTCTTTATATCTATCTATCTATCTATCTATCTATCTATCTATCTATCTATCTATCTATCTATCTATCTTTCTATCCATCTATCTATCTATCTATCTATCTTTCTATCTATCTATCTATCTATCTATCTATCTATCTATCTATCTATCTATCTATCTATCTATCTATCTATCTATCTATCTATCTATCTATCTATCTAAGTGTGAAGTGTGTAGACGTGAGGTTTGTGTGATATGTATGAAATATGATGTGTTTGTGTGTGTGTGTTTGTGTGTGTGTGATTTGTGTGTTTGTGTGTGTGTGTTTGTGTGTGTGTGTTTGTGTGTGTTTGTGTTTGTGTGTGTGTGATTTGTGTGTGTGATTTGTGTGTGTGTGTGTGTTTGTGTGTGTGTGTTTGTGTGTGTGTGTTTGTGTGTGTGTGTGTTTGTGTGTGTGTGTTTGTGTGTGTTTGTGTTTGTGTGTTTGTGTGTGTGTGTTTGTGTGTGTGTGATTTGTGTGTGTGTGTTTGTGTGTGTGTTTGTGTGTGTATGTGTGTTTGTGTGTGTGTGTGTGTTTGTGTGTGTGTGTGTTTGTGTGTGTGTTTGTGTGTGTGATTTGTGTGTGTGTGTTTGTGTGTGTATGCACTTAAGCATGTACTTGAATGTATTAAAACGTTGAGGCAGCTGCATATGTAAAACGATATAATTATGATTCGGGAAAAACATTTTTTCCCAGTACAGAACATTCATCATTTCCGAAAATGGAAATTTTATTTTCACTTTGCCAGCTACTGTCTTCTGAAACGTGACCAACATTTGCATTCGATATGTTCTGAACACGACACACGTGTTATTTTCATGTTTACAGAAATGAAAAAAAAACCCACAAAATTGCAACACGGTCTAAAGAAAATAGAACTTCAAACAAGCAACGAAATTTTTCAATTGATAATAATCACACACTCTACATGTGCACAATTCCTTACAATTGTTTGACTTCCCCGCATCACAATCTCTGGGATTTCCCTGCCTTATACGTTAGTTCTGGGATTACAGAGTAAGAATACATGACCCCACATTTCATAACAATGAATGGGTCTCAAAGAGACTCTGCCAGGTGAGATTGTGGAGCACCCAAGCAAACACCAGAACACATTCTGCAAGAATGCCTTACCTATGCAGACCAAAGAGAGGCAGTCTGGTCTGTGGGGAGCGATCATGCTCGAAAAACTGTGGGGGACCAGTGAAGACCTGAAAAAACACAGTCTCCTTCGTGAAGCTCACAGGACAAGAGATATAGTATCAGTTGACCGTGGCCCTCACCGGACAAGAGGTGTAGCATCAGTTGACTGTGGCCCTCACCGGACAAGAGGTGTAGCATCAGTTGACCGTGGCCCTCACCGGACAAGAGGTGTAGTATCAGTTGACCATTGCCCTCACCGGACAAGAGTTATAGTATCAGTTGACCGTGGCCCTCACAGGACATGAGATGTAGCATCAGTTGACCGTGGCCCTCACCAGACTAGAAGCATAGCATCAGTTGATCGATGAAGAAGAACAAGAAAGTAACAATGACCATTTTGGGAGTAATCAAGGTTGTAAAAAGACACAGATAAAAGTATATACAATTTGCTATTTTACGTAAAACGAGTTGTGACATGTTTAGAAAACTACGGTAAAATTGTTGCACCTTTTAAAACAAATAATTAAACCTTTAGTCAAGATCTTGTTGTGGACTAACAGGTAAATTGAAGTCTCAATAATGACCTTGTATATGATCAAGATCATACTGTACTTTTTTATACATCTTACCCACACTCCATTTGATTTAACTCTGCCCATCAATCACACACTTACACAACTCTAACACAATAACTCTGTCCATCAATCACAGTCTTACACAACTCTAACACAATAACTCTGTCCAACAATCACACACTTACACAACTCTAACACAATAACTCTGTCCAACAATTACACACTTAAACAACTCTAACACAATAACTCTGTCCCACAATCACACACTTACACAACTCTAACACAATAACTCTGTCCAACAATCACACACTTACACAACTCTAACACAATAACTCTGTCCAACAATCACACACTTAAACAACTCTAACACAATAACTCTGTTAAACAATCACACACTTACACAACTCTAACACAATAAATCTGTCCAACAATCACACACTTACACAACTCTAACACAATAACTCTGTCCAACAATCACACACTTAAACAACTCTAACACAATAACTCTGTCCAACAATCACACACTTACACAACTCTAACACAATAACTCTGTCCAACAATCACACACTTACACAACTCTAACACAATAACTCTGTCCAACAATCACACACTTACACACCTCTAACACAATAACTCTGTCCAACAATCACACACTTACACAACTCTAACACAATAACTCTGTCCAACAATCACACACTTACACAACTCTAACACAATAACTCTGTCCAACAATCACACACTTACACAACTCTAACACAATAACTCTGTCCAACAATTACACACTTACACAACTCTAACACAATAACTCTGTCCATCAATCACACACTTACACAACTCTAACACAATAACTATGTCCAACAATCACACACTTACACAACTCTAACACAATAACTCTGTCCATCAATCACACACTTACACAACTCTAACACAATAACTCTGTCCATCAATCACACACTTACACAACTCTAACACAATAACTCTGTCCATCAATCACACACTTACACAACTCTAACACAATAACTCTGTCCATCAATCACACACTTACACAACTCTAACACAATAACTCTGTCCAACAATCACACACTTAAACAACTCTAACACAATAACTCTGTCCAACAATCACACACTTACACAACTCTAACACAATAACTCTGTCCATCAATCACACACTTACACAACTCTAACACAATAACTCTGTCCATCAATCACACACTTACACAACTCTAACACAATAACTCTGTCCATCAATCACACACTTACACAACTCTAACACAATAACTCTGTCCATCAATCACACACTTACACAACTCTAACACAATAACTCTGTCCAACAATCACACACTTAAACAACTCTAACACAATAACTCTGTCCAACAATCACACACTTACACAACTCTAACACAATAACTCTGTCCAACAATCACACACTTGAACACCTCTAACACAATAACTCTGTGCAACAATCACACACTTACACAACTCTAACACAATAACTCTGTCCAACAATCACACACTTAAACACCTCTAACACAATAACTCTGTCCAACAATCACACACTTACACAACTCTAACACAATAACTCTGTCCAACAATCACACACTTACACAACTCTAACACAATAACTTTGTCCAACAATCACACACTTACACAACTCTAACACAATAACTCTGTCCAACAATCACACACTTACACACTCTAACACAATAACTTTGTCCAACAATCACACACTTACACAACTCTAACACAATAACTCTGTCCAACAATCACACACTTACACAACTCTAACACAATAACCGTGTCTATCAATCACACTCTTACACACCTCTCATACGCGCCCTCAGAGCGAGGCCCTTCCATTGCACTTTGGTTTGGGTTGACCACTGAGATCGCCCTAACTATCTTAGGTACATATAGACGCACACTACGATCTGTGGTGGAAAGCTCCGTGCCTCCGCCAGTAGAATACATAGAAGCAAACCTTCAACGACAAAAAGCATAATTATGTAGAATTTGACCTTTAGAATTTGACCTTTAGCATTTGACTTTCATAATTTGACCTTTAGAATTTGCAAATATGATAAACAGGCTCCAGTAGTGTACCCTGACAGAGAGAAGTGATTGCAGTGGGAAGGCAAGCCAGACACATAAAACGCCAGTCGAAACCGAATGTGTTGTGACGGAAGACAAAGACCGCAGCCTCGATGTTTACTACTGCAAAACGAGAAGGAAGACTAACATCAGGTCAGGCAAAATATACTGATCAGACATGTTAGGGTAAGGCAAAATATACTGATCAGACTAGTTAGGGTAAGGCAAAATATACTGATCAGACTAGTTAGGGTAAGGCAAAATATACTGATCAGACATGTTAGGGTAAGGCAAAATATACTGATCAGACTAGTTAGGGTAAGGCAAAATATACTGATCAGACATGTTAGGGTAAGGCAAAATATACTGATCAGACTAGTTAGGGTAAGGCAAAATATACTGATCAGACATGTTAGGGTAAGGCAAAATATACTGATCAGACTAGTTAGGGTAAGGCAAAATATACTGATCAGACATGTTAGGGTCAGGCAAAATATACCGGCCAAGACCCTCGCCTCGGCTTCCTCGTAGAGCTTCCTGCAAACGAGCTGTTTTTATAGCAGTCTGGCTAGCGAGGTGAGGGATCTACATGACCTCCATAGTAGTAAGCGACACGTAGATGAAGACAAGCATAGCTGAACCGCCTGGGGGAACCCGGTCCACCTTCATCGGCAGGCTCGGAATGTGCGGAAAGCTAAGATAATCCGCCACTTAACGGCATTTTCAAGGCGGAAAAAAGTAATCTTACTCATTATGTACATTCCACAACAACTACTTCTACATCACAACGTCCTTTTCTCCTCTATGAACGGCGAAGAAGAAGAAAAGATGATGACCCATTACCAAAGGACCAGCAAATATAAAATAGAGACCATTTTGCTTCATAATAAATAACTCAGCGACACTATTGCGATGAGGATATTTGAATTCAACATCCATTTATGCAGCTGGAGTACTGTGTACAAGTGCGGAGTCCTTATCATAGAAGGGATATAAACATGCTGGAAAGATTACAAAAAAGAGCGACAAAGATGATAGTGGGATTCCAGAATTACAGTTATGAGGAAAGACTACGAAAAACCGGCCTACAGTGTCTAGAAGAGAGAAGAATTCGTGGTGACTTAATACAGGTTTATAAGATGATCAGAGGAATCGATAATTTAGACTATAACAAGTTTTAAAAATACAGCCACCCACAAGAACAAGAGGGCATAGCTACAAGTTGACTAAAGAGAGGTCCAGATTAGATATTAGGAAATTATTTTTTTAGTCAGAGAGTGGTGAATGCTCGGAATGCATTGTTACGGAAGGTAGTTGAGGCAGGGACAGTTAATGCATTTAAGATTAAATTGGATGCCCATAGCTCTTAGAGCAAGGTGATGTAAATGAAACAGGTTGTATACAGACTCTGCAGAGTCTTCTAAACCAGTATAAAGACGTTAAGTTAAGTTAAGGATCCAGTGCATCTGCAGAACCTAATGGATAAGATAAACAGCAAGAGCCAGCAATGTGGGTTGGAAATCAGCACAAACAAGGTTAAAGTGAAGGTGTTCACCAAAAGCAAAGAAAGTCCACAAGATGAAATTCATTTAAATGGAGAAATTCTGGAACAAGTGTCAAGCTATTTATACTTGGCTAGTTATATCAGGGGATGGAAATGGGAAATCTACATTAAGAGAATGAATTAATTACAATGACGAAGGATATATTTAACAGCGTGAGGCATAAACTTGTATCCAATCACGTATCTCAGACCCTGAAAATAAAAATCATTAAATGCTATGTGCATTCAGTTTTATTCTTTGGAATAGAAACCTGGACTCAAACCAAGAAAATGGAGAACAGTATTGAGATCCTTGAAATGTGTGGATTGGACGAGTTCCTCTCTCTCGGCTGGATCGCTTTCTCTGAGCCTCCACGATGAACTTATGCTCTGAAATCTGGGCACGATTCTTGCTGCTGGCGCCAAGTGGAACGGTTCTTCGCAAACAGCTCCAGGAGTTGACAAGTTGAAATTTTCAATGACAATTTCAAGGAGTCTCTGCAGCGTCCCCCCCCCCCTTTCTCCCCTACTGATGAGAGTATGCCGGTTCTAAGCTGGCTGTATAGCAGCTCCTTGGGAAGGCGCTCATTGGACTATGCGAACAACATGTCCCGTCCATCTAATCTGAGCTATTTGCAGAAGCGTATGGATTGTCAGTGATGAAGGATCACAAGGCGAGATGTTGGCCAGAATAGCACAGACAACGGCTTAACAAAATCTAGCAAGATAAACGGTTAGCGCTATGCACGAAAGTCAGATTAAAGCGTACATTGGTCCTTTTCATGTTCCTCTATGCTTGTGAGACATGGACAGTTACAGCTGACTTTCAGCGAAGGATACAGGACTTGGAGATGAGATGTGTCAGAGGCTGAGTGGCGCATATATTGCAGCGGTCAGTGATCCATAGCTGACTGCTAGCGTCAGGGTCAACGAACCAGAACTGCCAAGACCCTTCTTCACCTCCACTCGGTGATCCTAGATAACAAGCTGCAACAGAGCAGACTGACTAAGTAGAATGGATCGAAGAGAGAGTGCAACCCGGTACTCAAAAATGATTGCTGAAGTCGGATGTGTTGGACCGAAAGGTGCAAATATCGCAGTCAAGCTGTAAATCACGACACAACGCATTCCGTTCTCTGGACTACATTCTGCTACTTGCAAAGCTTTGTTTCAGGGCTTGGTAACGGGAGATTTAGAGCGAACAAAGAAGAAGCAGAAGACCTCTTGGCAACGGTCAAAAGAAGGAAAGTCGCTTGGTCACATAACGAGATCAAATGGTCTTGCAAATACCATCCTCCACGGAAAGGTGCAAGGCAGACGAGGAATAGACCTTCCCAAAAAGAGGTGGGAGGACACCAAAGAAGAATGGACCAATCTCCGACCAGAAGAGGCACAGGCATCGGCCGCTCACAGAGAAGGGTGGCGTGGGGTTGTGAGGATGTCTTCATGTGTGCCCCAACGACCTCACCGGTAACGGGATGACCTGACCTGATGCATGTTCCCCATGTTTGTTTAGCCTAAGAATTTCAATTAGTCACCTTGTTGTACCATCTGAAACTCAGCAGCATACGCAGAGACATTCAACGAAAACGACACATATACAAATACCTAGTTGGGCGCCCTGGGCGTTTAATGGTCTGGACCGACTATTACAACAACACGTTGCATGGTGATATGCTACACGGGAATGTGTTCTCCGTGGTGCACACTACACCTCTGTGATTGAGGTCACGACGTCCGTGTCAGTAGCAACACACTTCAACCAGTCACAATGAACCACTGCCTGTTGTGCTTCTAAAAAGGCCGCGTGAATGTGATAACAAAAAGATGTGCGTTTTACTGTAGAAGAAACAGCAGAGAGTTAAATGAAAGCGGGGAACGTTCTATAGACGCAGGAAATATGAGACCGCCAGTTTCTAGGAAAATGTGTCATGTTTTGTAATGAGGTCTTGTGTCGCCAGCGCTCAGTGGGAACTAGTGCTTCGACTTTGTAACATGTTGGTTTATATGGGAAGGGGGGGGGGGGGGAAATCACCGAGCAGAATGTATGAGATACAGAACAAGATAATACATGCTATGGTAGAACACTGTAAACCACATGGTAGAAATCTGTACACCACATGGTAGAAGACTGTACACCACATGGTGAAGACTATACAGCACATGGTAGAAGACTATACACCACTTGATAAAAGACTATGCACGACTTGGTAGAAGACTTTACAGCACATGGTAAAAGATTATACGGTACATGGTAGAAATCTATACACCACATAATAGAAGAACATACAGTACATGGTAAAAGACTATACACCACGTGGTGGAAGACTGTACACCACTTGGTAAAAGACTTTACAGTACATTATAGAAGTCTATACACCATATCGAAGAAGACTGTACACAACATCGTAGAAGACTGTACACCACTTGGTAGAAAACTGTACACCACATTGTAGAAGACTATACAGCACATGGTATAAGACGGAACACCACTTGGTAGAAACCTTTACGGTACATTATATAAGTCTATACACCATATTGTAGAGACTACACCACTTGATAGAAGGCTATACACCACAAAGTAAAAGAATATACACCACAAGGTAGAAGACTCTACACTACATAATCGAAGACCATATATCCATGGTATAAAAGTCTACACCTCACGGTAGAAGACTATATACCCCGTGGTCGAAAACTTTATACTTCATGGTAGATGACTCTACGCATCATAGGGAAGATACATTAGCATGTGATAGAAGACTGTTGCCCATGGTGAAAAGTCTACACACTTTGGGATAACTACACACGATGGTGAAAACTCTACACCCCATGGTGAAAACTCTACACACTTTGGGGTAACTACACACGATGGTAAAAACTCTTCACACTATGGGTGAAAACTCAACACACCATGATGAAAACTCTACAAACGATGGTGAAAACTCTGCACACCATGAAGAAAATGTTACACACGATGGGGTAACTAACTACACACGATGGTGAAAACTCTACACACGTGGGGGGGGGGGAGGGGTAATTACACACGATGATGAAAACTCTACACACCAAGATGAAAACTCTACACAAGATGGAAGTAAGTTCGACATCACATGGTAGAAGACTCTACACCACATGGGTGAAGACGATACACCCGATGGCAGAAGTGGGACGAGTCAGTAAAGTGGGACTAGAGCGAGTTGGGCATGGATACGTTTACTCTCATCTTTTAGAAAAGTCCACTTTTTAACTGTTGGGGGTGTCAAACAATCTGCAAGAATAGACGCCAATTTCTGCATCCGCTTCTTCCTGCGTCCTAGTAATGAATTTCTTGAGTCTGTCAACGTTGGCCAATTATAAAGAGAGTAGTATAAGTTTCTGCAGTATCAGGGCATTATCGATGCTGTCAGACAATGTTTTGTGTTTGTGTGTGTGTGTTTGATTTTTCGTTTCCCTTATTTCTCTATTCCATAAAGCGGTGTTTGTTGCACTATATTTATATTGTCAGCAGCAGCCGGTTCCGGAAATGTATTTCATGTAAGGGCCTACTTCCTCTTGCATTTTCTAAGGATTCGCTTTCCCGCGGAAACGGCCGGTGCTGTACTGGGGAGTAAACCCAGCACCTTAGGTTTGTGAGCCTTGTCACTTAACCACTAGCCCACGCCGCCCCCTATGCCAGACGATGAAATAACAACCAAGTTATCTAACCCTTACCATAACCCTATCATAACCCCAACCATAACCCCAACCATAACCCTAACCATAACCCTAACCATAACCCTATCATAACCCTAACCATAACCCCAACCATAACCCTAACCATAACCCTATCATAACTCCAACCATAACCCCAACCATAACCCCAACCATAACTCTAACTATAGCACTACTCATTTGCAACACTATACACTGAATATAACCATCTTTTCTACACTTCAATCTGAATCCAAGTCTTCAGTTAGTCTCAGTGTTAGTCGGCCTGAACTTATACAGGGACTGATGCCACTTTCAAGGTCCCAGAACTAGCTTGAGTTGGATATAGTCGGGAGGAGGCTTTCTTGATAGGATCGAAGTCTTTACTTATATATTTAAAATATAATTATATCTTTCCGATTACTATACCATGGGTGTGTTTTTGTGGTGCATTTCGAAAAGGAGTAAAAACGTATAGAATTAGTTTTCTGTGACAATAGTTACCAAAGTTACACACCAAAGCGTTATAAACAGCATCATTCATATTATAATGTCATAAAATATAATTAATTACCTCTTTACACGACCTGTAAATTGACCGTTTGGACATGAGAGCTGAATAGGCCTAAGAAACTGTTATTGTAAATACGATTCAGCCACTGCCTTGTGCGATACCTGGTCACGGGAACGGCTTCGGAGGTAAACCCTAAAGAAAAATCCAGAGGTGGTGTCCCTAAGGCAACTTAGTGGTGGTTACTGTGCTATTCTGAGAACTCCTGAGACGTCGCTGATTCCAGGCTGTATCGGCTAATACGGGTTCCTGGATCAATTAATGACGTGGAGAGGGAGGACCTTCTGCACAAGCAACAGCTTTCTCGCCATAGAAGGATACCAAAGCTTATGGCTTGGAGAAGCCTTCCAATTTTACCCTATTGTGTCGACACAACACGTGCATCACTAGTTAAACTGGAATGTACGCACCATTCTGACAAGCCTATAATATAACCTGCATGCCTTTTGCATACATAAACACTTCATTTCACACGTCGAAATTATGCTCATACGTGCAATGGGCAGAAGCCATGTAGCACGGAGTCGGCATAAATATACTGTTTATCAGCTGTCACTTTGTTGCCAAATTAATGCTCAGCAGGGATGACAGCTGATAAGTCACTGCAAATGCTTTATAACACCTGGTCTCGATATCTATGTCGATTCTACCGTCAATATACTACCTAAATTGGGGACGGTTTGGGCTAATGGTTAAGTGACATGTCTTACAACCAGAAGGTGCTGGGTTCGATCCCCATCACAGCACCGGTCGTTACCCCGGGGAAGCAAACCCTGAGAAAATGCAGGAGGAAGCAGACTCTTACATAAAATGCATGCTGATGTTGGATGCACTGGGCAGACACGCGCAAAATAAAAACCGCAGTGCAGCGCACACGCCTCTGAGGATTTAAGAAATAAGGCGAACACAAAAAAACAAACCCCAAAAAACTGCCTACATACTTGAACTCATGGACGTATTGAAGAGCAATATCATTTACACTTATGTTAATGAGCCCATGTATATGTCATTATGTCAAATTATGTCATTAGTCTGACACAAATATATAGGTAGATTAACAGTAAAGCATACATCTTATGAAAGCTTGAACGGTGATCTATTATTTGATTTTTACTTTAATGAATATGAAACCGGACTCTCCAAAATAGCCCGATCAGTGTGTTTTGCCTGACCAGACGTTAGCCTCATTGTCCCTACATACGTGATAGAAATGGATGTAGGTCCATGATCACCAACGCCAACCGGCAGGGTACCTGATGATGATGAATATAATTTGTTAAAGTCGGCTCTACAAATATTATGATTAGGTTACGGTTAAGACAGATCATATACATTCAATGGGACCTCTGAAACTTTATGTTATTCACAAAGCGGACAACGTGCTGAGAAATAACTGAAGCTGCAAGACTCAAAGCGTTATCAAGATATGAATCCGTTATTTTCGTCTTCTCTAAATTTGGCTAGCTCCATTTTAGGAAACCATTGCTCACAGGTGTAAAGTGCTTCCGAGCAAAAGTTGTAAGTTTCAGATACATGAATATATCTTGTAAAAGTAAGTTAATGAAACAACCTTGATTTGTGTTTTCAGTTCTGAATTTTCTTGAGGTTAAATTAGTTTTATTTGCAAAGAAGAAAGAGTTATGTACACGTCAACATCTAATGGAAAAGAGAACATTTTAAAATTTGCTTCGTGTGCTCAAAAGTCATGGAATGTGACGTTGAATTCTTCATTCAACGACTTCATTCGCAGGTGAATCACAATCAAAATCATTGTTACTGTTCGCAGGTGAATCACAATCAAAATCATTGTTACTGTTCGCAGGTGAATCACAATCAAAATCATTGTTACTGTTCGCAGGTGAATCACAATCAAAATCATTGTTACTGTTCGCAGGTGAATCACAATCAAAATCATTGTTACTGTTCGCAGGTGAATCACAATCAAAATCATTGTTACTGTTCGCAGGTGAATCACAATCAAAATCATTGTTACTGTATGCAGGTGAATCACAATCAAAATCATTGTTACTGTTCGCAGGTGAATCACAATCAAAATCATTGTTACTGTTCGCAGGTGAATCACAATCAAAATCATTGTTACTGTTCGCAGGTGAATCACAATCAAAATCATTGTTACTGTTCGCAGGTGAATCACAATCAAAATCATTGTTACTGTTCGCAGGTGAATCACAATCAAAATCATTGTTACTGTTCGCAGGTGAATCACAATCAAAATCATTGTTACTGTTCGCAGGTGAATCACAATCAAAATCATTGTTACTGTTCGCAGGTGTGGACCAATGATAAGTACCACCACATATTTTTTTTCAATATACGAAATAAGTCAAGAGTTTGGATTAGGCACAAACATAAAGAAAACGAAGGCTGTGATAATTGGGGAAAGTTAAAAGAAACCATGTATGCAGATACAAATAAAAGATCAACTAATTGAACAGGTACAGCGTTTCTCCTATCTAGGTCATATAATGAGAGAAGATTGTGGCTATGGAATAAAAATCAGAAAAAGAATAGGTATGGCCAAAATGGTATTTGACAACATGTGACACATACTGACATCCAAACAGATAAATCAGAATTTGAAAATGGGAATTGTCAGGTGTTATGTATACTCGTCACTACTTTATGGCGCAGAAACATGGACAATGAATAACAAATTGGAAAAGAGTATTGAAGCCTTCAAAATGCGTTCCTACAGAAGATTAAGTCGCTTTTCTTGAAAAGAGAAGAAAACAAATTTGGAGGTTTTGGAAAAGTTAGGGGTGAAAATAGAATTAATGACCGAAATCAGAGGCTAGACAGTTACGTTATTTTGGTCATATAACAAGACATACCTCCTTGTTGAAAACCATACTGGCGGGTAGGGCGGAAGGCAGTCGTTCAAGAGGCAGACAACGCTTTAAGTGGGTGGATAATATCAGAAGATGGACTGGAAAAAGCCTCTAAGGTTGAACAATTACGGCAAGAGATAGAGTACACTGGCGATGCAATGCAGCCGACCGTCGATGCGGAGATATCACCTGAAATGAATTGAACTGAATCTTATTTGACTTTCCCAGAGTCGAAGTTTATTCTGAAAGGAATGTGACCATGTAGCTCAAACTTCCCTTCAGTGTGTAACTTAGCATTGTGTTCATTAAAATTGGTTGCAACGTCTACAATAAATGCCAAATCACACAGCCAGCTTTTGTTTTTCAATCCCTACACAGGTTTTCCTCTCATGTCCACGAAAAAAGATGCTCCATCTTTCAAATCTCAATTCCATTTTGGCTAGAAATGCAAATACTTTGGTCACATCAAGAGACACAACGGTCTTGAGAGTACGGTGATGGAAGGTATGGTGCCAAGCAATAGAGGAAGGGGTAGACCAAGAAGGCTGTGGCGGTATGACTGGCGGAGCTTGGAGTTTTGGCAAGAGTAGGTGATTCTTTCAATCAGTCTGTGATGGGAGCGACGTTCTACAAAGGACATGCTACATGATGATCATGATGATGATCTTTCAAATCATAAAAGATCTGGGGCTAGTCTCTCGGTGGCTCGATTGGGGCGCATCCAAAAAACAGCGATCTCAGTCCCTTCAGGCGGAGTGAGAGCGCGGCTTGCCTACCAAGCTCGCCCGCGTCTCCCCGGCTTTCGAGCTGGGCCAAGTTGGTGGCATCGTACCGTTGGTAACGGTCCGTTACTGTAGTCCGTATCGAGAAGCTTTGTCAGTCCGTGAGGTTCGTCGAAGGCTAGCGCGTATAGCCAATCTCGATAGGTCGTCTCGCTAGAGGTCCTTCTCTCGCAATGAGCTTGGGACCCGGCAATTGGAAAGCAGGAATCGTGCCTAAAGTCCCTGTCCTCGCCCGACCAACCGGTCGGAGAAGGGCAGGCCGGCAGGCAAAAATCGTTTCCAGTCCGAGTGAAAATCATCGCCGGGGCCGTTGGGATCCGTTCTGCACAGAGCGATGCCATCCCTCCTCGAGATAGCCCGGTCGGTCGGTTGGTATGTGTACGGGCCCCTGCCAGGCGGTCCTAGGTCGACGGAGTGAGGGATGGAACAATCGTCCGTCCGTCAGTCGATCCCCGTGGCCGTCCTATTGAAGCTTTTTAAACATCCATCCCCAATCGGTGTGTGTGTGGTTCGTCCGTCTCCGACAGATATCTGGTTGATCCTGCCAGTAGTCATATGCTTGTCTCAAAAATTAAGCCATGCATGTCTAAGTTCACACTGTCTCACGGTGAAACCGCGAATGGCTCATTAAATCAGTCGAGGTTCCTTAGATGACACGGTCCTACTTGGATACCTGTGGCAATTCTAGAGCTAATACATGCTTACCAAGCTCCGACCCTCGCGGAAAGAGCGTTTTTATTAGTTCAAAACCAATCGTCGTTTCCTCTCGCGGTGTTGCGGCGTCCCCACTGGTGACTCTGGATAACTTTGTGCTGATCGCATGGCATCATGTGCCGGCGACGCATCTTTCAAATGTCTACCCTATCAAATGTCGATGGTACGTGACATGCCTACCATGTTTGTAACGGATAACGGGGAATCAGGGTTCTATTCCGGAGAGGGATCATGAGAAACGGCTACCACATCCAAGGAAGGCAGCAGGCGCGAAACTTACCCACTCCCGGCACGGGGAGGCAGTGACGAAAAATAACAATACGGGACTCTTTCAAGGCCCCGTAATTGGAATGAGTACACTTTAAACCCTTTAACGAGGATCTATTGGAGGGCAAGTCTGGTGCAAGCAGCCGCGGTAATTCCAGCTCCAATACCGTATATTAAAGTTGTTGCAGTTAAAAAGCTCGCAGTTAGATCTCAGGCGCATGCAGACGGTATTGAAATTCACATGAGTGAACTCTGGTCTGATTTTCAGCAAAACACGCTTGAACTATATCGGTTGATATTGTGTTTAGCTTCCCCTACTCAAAACTGATGGGCGAGTTAAAATAACACTTGAAAATGTCTTCGCTGGCTGAATAACATCAGAACGGGGCCAAATGCTGTCAGCTGGCACTAAATTGCACATGCCTGCTCTAGGTGATGAAGTGTGGGCCTTTATGACGATGTTCCCTAGGTTTATGTGGCAGGATTAACGGTTCTGTTCCTTGCTGTAGTGGGTGTAGGATTGTCAGGTACTCAATTTTACAGCTTTGTAAAAATGCAGAGTGCCGTGAGAACAGACAAGCGCTCAAACTAATCTTCCAATTTTCCAACCGCATAATTCTTTCTTCTTCGTTCGTTCTCAAACGTCCACTACCAAGCCATGAAAAGGATGTGCAAATAGCAGAATGTTGTCCGAAGAACGGAATACGTTGTGTCATAGTTTACAGATTGACTGCGATATTTTCAACTTTCGGTCCGACACATCCGACTTCAGAAGGCCAACTAGAGTACCGGGTAAGCCTTCATTTTTCTATCTCTTCTCGTCAGACAGTCTGACATGTCCCACCCTGTTATCCGGGATCACCGGATGGAGGTGTAGAAGAGTCTTGGTAGCTCTAGTTTGCTGGCCCTGGTTATAGTAGCCTGTTTTGTGTCGCTGATCGTTGCAGCTCATACACTACTCAGCATCTTGATCTCCAATCACAAAATTAAAACAATTTCACTTTAGGATAATGCACGATAATGGCTGTCCGGAATAATGAATGTAGCATGCGCAACTATTGAAGTCCGGAGGACTGGCAAAAATCAGTAGTTATAATAATTTGGAACAAAAAAGGAAACAAAAGAGACTGAAACAAACAGGACAATATCTCTCTTGAACCATAAAAGTAAAATGAACTCAAAGATCCTTGAAAACAGAACAAGACCAATAGTCATAAGACAATTAAGTAAAACACAGTTTGGATTCAGAAAAGTAAGAGGTTGCACAGACGCCCTGTTTATTCTAAGACAGATTTGTGAACAAACTATTGGATTTAATCGGGAATAGAACATCGTCTTTGTAGACCAGGAGAAAGCTTTTGACCGAGTGGATAGAAACAACTTATGAGAGATTTTGGAAAACTATGGAGTACAAGAAAAGTTATTACAAAATATAATATGTATAAAAACAGTCAAAGTAGCGTGAAAATACCAAGCGGACTCACTAAGTGGTTTGTAGTTAAGACAGGGATGTGCACTATCATCACTTTTGTTCATTGTATACAAGGATTAAATAACAACTGTAGCAACACCAGAAACCACTACAATGAACGAGCTACTTTTTTCAGATGACTAGAGTCTTTTTCATTCCGATGAACAAAACCTCCATGAACATCTCAATGTCCTTGACAATGCCTGCGATAGATATAATACGAGGATTAGAACAGCAAAGACTGAGGCAATGACAATCAGTGGAACAGAGAAAACACTAAATATACAGGTGTAAAGTAGAACTAAAACAAGTCAGTGAATTCAAATACTTGTGCAGCGTGTTTATACAAGATGGAAGGCGAGATAAAGAAATGGAATCAAATACACAAAAAGCTAATGCAGGTTCCTATCAACTCTCACCATTTCTAAGACACAAACACATCCAAATGAAGACAAAGAGACAGTTGATAAATAGTATGTTTACACCAAATCTCTGCAACCAGTGTCAGACATGGACTCTCACTTAAGGCACAAGAAAGAAAAATCATGGTATGCGAAATGAGGTGTTTGAGAAAGGCTGTCGGGTTCACAAGTCTGATAAATTGAAAAAAAAAAATAATCAGACCGTCGGTGGGTGCAGCCCCGTGCATGGAATACATGGAAAGGCAGAGAATAAAATGGTTCCGACACCTGACAAGAATGCAACCAAAGTTACCAGCTGGTCGTATCTACAATAATAGACACCATCGTTGCAGAGCAAGAGGCAGACCACGTAAAAGATGGATAGATGGTGTCAGTGAGGGACTGAAGAAGCACGGAATGACAACAACATCGGCGACAAAGCTGGCACACGACAAAAAACCACACCTCTCCACGTTATCTAACGACATAAGTGGAAAGGAGATGATGGTGAGATAATGCGGGGCATTTAATTAAACTTGGTTTTAATCTGTTTCGGGTTGGAATCAATTCGCCATGTTAGTTTGTTCCTAACTGTCACATCAAGTCACATGAACATGCAGGAAATTAAATGTTTTTCAGGTACAAGGAAGTTAAATGTCACAGCGTTTATTTGATGTTGAAGCCACTTGTTGTCCCTAGCTACCTGTGGTGCAATCACAGTTCATTAAAGTATCCACGTTGAGTGTTCAACACACCTGTTCACAAAGGACAAAGTGTCCTCCTAAGTTTAACGGAGTAACTGTGTTTGTTGAATAGGCAAGAGCGGTGGGGGTGTATGTCCTACCATTTCATTGGGGTAGTTCATACATAACGTCATTCAAGATTGGTCATTTCTCTTCGCCCCTCTCCCCTCCCCACTCTCTCCTTTCACTCAGTCCCAATTTGTCACAAATCCGACCTCCCTCCCCCTCTCCTCCCAGTTGGCACACTAAATCACAAAATCTTGGACCAGCCTATCCCGTCAAGGTCTCATCAACCCGAAACTCCTCCACCCTTCCCTTTCTGGGCTACAAAAGCCTGGACCTCTCTTTCTACGCTAAACAATTTCGTCACAAAACTCTAGACCTCCGTCTTCAAAACTCAAAGTCACTAAAATCTGGGCGTCTTCTAATCACCTTCATTTTCACTGGTCACATATACTTTGACCAGCCACCCTTTCCCCACAGGTCAGGTCAGGTCACCCCGTAACCGGTGAGGTCGTTGGGGAACACATGAAGACATCCTCACAACACCACGCCACGCTTCTCTGTTAGCGGCCGCTGTCTGTGCCTCTTCTGGTCGGATATTGGTCCATTCTTTTATATTGTCTTCCCACCTCTTTTTGGGACGGCCTATTCGTCGTCTGCCTTGCACCTTACCGTGGAGGATCGTATTTGCAAGACCATTTGATCTCGATATGTGACCGTGCCAAGCGAGTTTCCTTCTTTTGACAGTTTCCAAGAGGTCTTCAAAATGCCATATTGTTGAGTGTAGAGCCATAACAATTTTGAGGAATCCTTGACGGGTTGTTTTTATCTCCACGAACATTCGGGGCCCCGAGAGGTGCATCTATGTCCGTCAGTTCCGTGGTGGTTCAGTTTTGCATATGGGTAAGGGTCACATTTTACCAGGTGCAGTGCCGTGTTTCGTACACTTAGCGGAGTGTTATGCTGGAGTTGATTACACTCGGCGCAGTTCAGTGCCGTGCTGATACCGGCACCATGGAGCGAGTTACCACCACCAGCTCACAGTGCCTAGAGAGAGTCTCTCACCCGTTTGCTCCAAAAAGTGTTATTTTTACAATAGGGCAAGAGCCACTCTCAGCTCTGTGCAATGCACAGTGGAACAGGCTGAGTGCTTTGTAAGACTAAGTAGGTATGATGCCGGGCTGTCACCAGCGTCCTTGCGGGTTGACCACTTCTCGCAACTAGTAGAGTTTTATACATTGCTCCAGAAAAAAGTGCGCGCGTAGAAATACACAATAGAAACGTTATCACTGTTTGTTATATGTTTGACTAGTTGCGATATAATGAATAAGCACTCTTAGTTCTTAGTCGACCTGTACTTCTACAGGAGCATATGTCCCTGTGCAGGTCCAAGTTCTGGTTTGAGATGGATGTAGCCAGGAGAAAAGTTTCCTGCTTAGAGGGCTAGGCTCGAGTAGCTTAATACTCCGTTTTGGGACACTCGCTTACTTAGAGTGGTTAACCGATGTGCGAGTCCATCTTAATAGACTCAAACCCTATAGCAAAGTAGACTCGCAGCCTGTTAGGCGCCATGTATGCTGCTCTGAACAAACCACCATGGCCGGTGTTATGCCATGTCACACAGTCGCCTCTTACGATATTCTCTATGTGAGTCAGTGGTGCTATTCTTGACCTTGTCATACACAAAGACCCCGGTAGACCATTCGGATCGAATGACAATCTCCGTTCTAAACGACTTCGTGTTCAGTTTGACAGGGCGTAACAGGGATTTGTTTCGGTAGAACCACTTCTCCGCGTATAAAAAAGATTGGAAAAACTACTGTTCTGCAAAACTATCACAGTGGAAAACATTATAAACAGATACACACAAGCATCCATACACTGGCCAATGCGTTCTGATATCGCCCAAAGAACTGTGGTTTGGGTTGGAAAGGTGCGTGCCGTCGTCAGTAGAATCCACCAAACAACAAGTTATTAGTTCTGCAACCAAATTCAAGAATGTGAACGTCAACAAATTGTCTCTTAAAGACAAGAAACAATTCATAACAAACTCTTGCAGCAACATTGAAGTACTCCAACAACGTAGAAAGAGAAACTTTCAGAGAAATCAAAAAGTTGAAAAGAGAACTCCAACCATCACTACAGGCAATCCATGACAAAACTGAGGAGAGAACTCCAACCATCACTACAGGTAATCCATAACAAAACTGAGGAGAGAACTCCAACCATCACTACAGGTAATCCATGACAAAAGTGAGGAGAGAACTTCAACCATCACTACAGGTAATCCATGACAAAACTGAGGAGAGAACTCCAACCATCGCTACAGGCAATCCATGACAAAACTGATGATGTGACTGACAACAAAGATATTCTAGAAAGATGGAAGAAATACTATAGCGAGATGTTTGACGACACGACAAAAAAATAAAGATATCTATAACTCTAATATTTTCTCTAATTCCCACCAGGAATATGTTGAAGAGTGCCAGAGTGTGTATACATCATTATATTTTCTCGTATATACCGATAAACAAAATCAACAGATAAACGTCATCATAAATTCCTACCACGATAACAAGAGATAACATAGACTCCAAAAAGCGATTATGTGACAGTCTAAGGAAGCCTCTTAAACGCTGTCAAGTAGACACTACCTGGAATAAAACTGTTCAGCCTAGAAATGTGATGTCCAAAGGTGTGCTGCGATCAACGAACAATGAAGCTGCAGGGTATTGTTGTTGTTGTTGTTGTTGTGGTGGTGGTGAATGCACACAATGAGTAAGTTTACTCTTGTGTGTGACCTGAACAGAGCGTATTGTGGCGAGTTGCGGTAGCTTTCCTTGCATCCCACGAGCTGATAAAGGTAGACTAGGGTCTAGTTGGCTAAAACAATGTCAGTATAAGAATTAGAGATCCTCCAGACGGTTGTGCTATGTTTGGCTTAATCTGCGCCTCGCTGACTACTACGAGGATCACGTTGATCCCGCAAGACTTGCTGCCAAGGAGAACAGTCCGTTTCCAGAGATGACTACTAGGAAGTCGAGGTTTTACCTGACCAGACGTTAGTTTCGTTACCCTGCAAGGGCAGATAGAATCTCTCTTCCCCCCCCCCCCAAAAAAAAAAAACAACAACAACAAACAAACAACACAACCTCTCTACCATAGAGATACCATTTTGTTAAAACAATTTTATAACAAGAATCACTAGTAAAAGTTATTCAACTACTGAAGAAAGATACATTGAATTTATGCAATGAATGTAGCAGTAGAAGTAGTAGCAGCAGTAGTAATAGTAGCAGCAGTAGTAATAGTAGTAGTAGTGGTAGTAGTAGCAGCAGTATAAACAGTAGTAGTAGTAATAGCTGCAGTAGAAACAGTAACAGCAGTAGTAGTTGCAACAGTAGTAGTAGTAGTAGTAGTAATAGCATCGCTTTTATGTCATGTCTGACTTTAGGATGATAAGATCTTGGATCGGTAAACAAAAATGTGTTTTTTTTGTTTTCTATCTCCAAGCTGCAATTTCTCTCCAGATCATAAGCTTGCACACCTTTCTATGGAGACCAAGCTGTTGCCAGTTCAGCAGGCCCCCCTCTCCAAGTAGTTATTGATCAAGGGGAACAACATTAGCCGGTACAGCTTGGAATCACCGACGTCGCAGGAGTTACCAGAATAACCATTAAACTACCAGTAGACTACGTTAGGTTTATCAACTCCGAATTTTTCCTCAGGGTTTTTAACCTGTCACCATACACTGCCTGCATTCTGCGATGAATGTCAACTGGTCGACATCCTCCAGCTCTTAGAAACCGAATCACCGTTCGCTGATCAACTCTGGACGGATTCCTTATCATACCCAGCATGTTTTCAATGGTGTGCCGAGGAAACTTTGAGTCGGAGGATAATTAAATTTTGCAAACTTGACGGTTGGTATATACTCTTTATATCAGAAGTGACGTTATTAGGCCCGCCGTACGCATGTTCAATTGGTGCAGTTAGGTCCGGCTTCATTTGAACACGCCTCGTACGTCATGAGGGCCCAGTAAAGAAAGTCTTGGAAGACAGAACACAGGAAAAGTGAGGAACGGATAGAACAAGAAAGATATTTGTGACACAGGCATACAGTCATTACGGTGGAGATCTGTATTGAGCTGAAGACCGCCAGAACGTGGCCGTATGTAAGTTTAGATAGATGACCATTGCCAGAAGATGAAAGACATGAAGGAAATACAAGATTAGTGAGCTTGTGAACCAATCCAATGACTGAGGAAATACAAGATTAGTGAGGTTGTGAACCAATCCAATGACTGAGGAAATACAAGATTAGTGAGCTTGTGAACCAATCCAATGACTGAGGAAATACAAGATTAGTGAGCTTGTGAACCAATCCAATGACTGAGGAAATATAAGATTAGTGAGCTTGTGAACCAATCCAATGACTGAGGAAATACAAGATTAGTGAGCTTGTGAACCAATCCAATGACTGAGGAAATACAAGATTAGTGAGCTTGTGAACCAATCCAATGACTGAGGAAATACAAGATTAGTGAGCTTGTGAACCAATCCAATGACTGAGGAAATACAAGATTAGTGAGGTTGTGAACCAATCCAATGACTGAGGAAATACAAGATTAGTGAGCTTGTGAACCAATCCAATGACTGAGGAAATACAAGATTAGTGAGCTTGTGAACCAATCCAATGACTGAGGAAATACAAGATTAGTGAGCTTGTGAACCAATCCAAGGACTGAGGAAATACAAGATTAGTGAGCTTGTGAACCAATCCAATGACTGAGGAAATACAAGATTAGTGAGCTTGTGAACCAATCCAATGACTGAGGAAATACAAGATTAGTGAGCTTGTGAACCAATCCAATGACTGAGGAAATACAAGATTAGTGAGCTTGTGAACCAATCCAATGACTGAGGAAATACAAGATTAGTGAGCTTGTGAACCAATCCAATGACTGAGGAAATACAAGATTAGTGAGCTTGTGAACCAATCCAATGACTGCATGACGTCATGTTGATGTTATCCATAATTAAAATTTTTAAAAATTGCTGCTTCCGAAGCCAGGACGTCCACTCTTTCGTGGCTGTAACCACCGTCATGTCAATGACAGTACTGTATTGTATATATTGTACGAGGCGTGTTAAAATGAAACTGGACCTAACTGCACCAAGTGAACATATGTACGATGCGCATGATGACGTCACTTCTGGTGTAAACAGCACATACCAACCGTCAAGTTTGCAAAATGTCATTATCCTCCGATTCATAGTTTCCTCAGCAAACTGTTGAAAACATGGCGGGAGTGATACGGAATCCGTCCAGAGTTGATCAGCAAGCGGTGACTTTTTTTCTCTCGTTTTACGTTTAGTATTTTTTATCAATACAAATCATTTTATGTTTAATTTGTTTATCATTACATACCATTTTATGTTTAATATCTTTTATTATCAATGAATTCCATTTCATGTTTAATATCTTTTATCAATACATTCCATATTATGCATGGGATTCCTTGGCGAAGTAGTTAAGCCGTTGGTCTCGTGATCAGGTGCTGTGGGTTCGACTCCGGACTCCGCCGTCTTTTTCACGGGTGTCGAGCAGCTCGAGACGAGAGAGTGAGGATAAAAAGTAGCGCTAGAAAATAAGTTATGATATCATCGTCCACGTTGGACGGCGGCCATGCTTTTTGCATTTTATGAAGAAGTTACTTTTCGGATAACCTCAGAAACAGAATCGCATATTGCACTCTTTTGGTGGAAGAGAGCGAAGCTTTTTGGCGGGTTAATAGGTTGGCGCAGGGATGTGTACAGAGTGTGAAGAGATGGGTGGGATGATTAGAGAGTAATATGGGCTCGGAGGGCGGGGAAAGAGTGCAATGGGAAAGGGTATGAGAAGAGAGAGCCTTTAATTGCTAATCATATGTGTTTTTTCACATTGTACAATTCGATCGGTTGGCAGATGTTTTGCTACTAGCTGTGATCGTATGCTTCAACTGGAGCATAACAGTGAATCAATCATTATACGTCGGTAATAACTTGCTTCAGTCTATTCACCTGTACTGCTACTGAGGGAAAGGCTCAGCAAACCCAACTTCACGAAAGCTGAGACATTGTACAATGACGCTTTGGTGCGTGCATTTTAATTCATCCCAAACAGAGGCCTGTGGGTTCCCATTGTACGTCAATGGACATTCCATTTCGAGTTAAGGGGAGGACTGGTGGATATTTTTTTATTATAAATAAATAAGTAAAGACTTTGATAAAGGCATATGTGTAGAGAACATGGTTATATTAAGTTTTGAAAAGGTTAGGGCTAGGTTTAGGAGTAGGATTAGGTTTACAGTTACGGTTAGGATTATGGTTAGATAATATGGTTGTTATTACATCATCTGACGACATGGATAATGTCATGCTACTGTATAATCTGGATGCTACTCTCCTTATGATAAACCCACGTTGACAGATTCATGAGATTCATGAAGACAAAGGGACAGCATTAAATGAGCTGACAGCCGCCAGCGCGACTCATAGATTGATGCTTGCATTACGTTCAACAAAACGTAGCTGACCAAGATTAAAACATTCAGATTAAAAAATGCATTGCTAATATTATAGGAATAAGTGGCATTTCTTTTCTCATTTATTTTCGTAGAATGTTAAAAGTTAAAAGGTGGACTATTCTGTGACGCCACTACTTCAAATTTGATGTTTGGGGTGAATTGAGACACTATTCCAAAACATTAACAAATAGGTAGACTGGATTGTCTCAATCAGTCAATCAATCAAAGCCCGTCTGTCCTCTCGATGCATAGGTCATTGACAACGTCCCGCTAGCACCCACGGTATAGGGCCCCTGGCCAGATGGAACCATTTAATCTTAGCTCCCTCTCACACCATCTTCTCCATGTCTTTTGTGGTCTCCCTCTGTCTTTCTTCCTCCTCCCCCGAGGTGTCCATGTAAGAGCAAAGGTCTCATACAGCTCTATCATCCTTGCTTAACTTGCTGCCATACAGATCCAAACAAATCCTGAAAAAATAACTTTGGACGGGAGTGGCTTGATCAGTGGGCCACATCCCACGCAGGCCGAATATATTTCAAAGACCAAAGGAAAACCAGATCACAAGCACCTAGCAAAGAAACTGAATAGAAGAGACCAGAATTTGATCTTAAAGCTGAGAACAGGCCATGCCACTTTCAACAGACATCTGAACAGATTAGACCCATTACGTGAACCAAACTGCAGATTCTGTCACGACCACTGGGATCGAGTCGAGCACCTACTGACTTAGGGCTGACCGATCTGCGAAACCTGCTGCTCCCACCACACCCCACGAAACACAGCACACTCTACACACTACAACAGCAATTGAGGAGGACGTGTGCTTTTGTCCTGGAGGCATTGGGCTGTCAAGAGCTGCCAGCTCACAGCTACAAGGAATATATCATCATCATGAACCTGGTGCCTAGTGGCCGGACCCCGTCCCCCACAGGTACCCACTCCTCATGACGTCTAACCACTCCATGCCCACTATCCCTCGTAGGCTTCTATCAACGAAGGACCGAAGTCTCTGTCGCATAGCACCGGTCGTTCACGGTGTCTTTGCTCCACACAGCACCGACCCGACATAGGTTCTCAACATTCTAACTTCGGTGTGAATCTTGATTCCCCCAAGATCTCCATATGCAGTTCAGTGTAAGGAATGCCTCTCTCGCACCTCCCCCCCCCTCCCTTTACCCACCCTATCAATACATTGGCACCAGCACCTACTAACGTATCAACCCCTTTGACCAAATAGCTAAATGCATCCATAAGAAATAATTGCAAAAATATGAGAAGTGATTGCAGTAATGCAAGCAATGAATCTGATAAAACGAGTCTAGTAACTCTAGGGATGATTGTAGCAACACTAGGGATGATTGTAGCAACACTAGGGATGATTGTAGCAACACTAGGGATGATTGTAGCCATAATATGAATGATTGATGTAACACTAGGAATGATTGCAGTAATATAAGCAATGTATCTGGTAAAACAAGTCTAATAACTCTAGGGATGATTGCAGTAGCACTAGGAATGGTTACAGTAATACAAACAATGAATCTGGTAAAACGAGTTTAGTAACACTAGGAATGGTTACAGTAATACAAACAATGAATCTGGTAAAACGAGTTTAGTAACACTAGGAATGGTTTCAGTAATACAAACAATGAATCTGGTAAAACGAGTTTAGTAACACTAGGAATGGTTACAGTAATACAAACAATGAATCTGGTAAAACGAGTTTAGTAACACTAGGAATGGTTACAGTAATACAAACAATGAATCTGGTAAAACGAGTTTAGTAACACTAGGAATGGTTACAGTAATACAAACAATGAATCTGGTAAAACGAGTTTAGTAACACTAGGAATGATTACCAAAACACTTTGAATTATTGTAAAATATTTTAGATCAATTTTTATAAGGCCTCAGAACAATTATTTTAAAAAAAAACACTCACTGGAAAGAGACAAACACATTTTAAAAACACATTATGAAAGAGATTGACCAATTTAAAGTTAACAAAAAGCAGAGAGCCGTGATTGCTTCCTCTCTTCATTTCTATAAGCAACATTCCATGAAAACATTAATAACTATCAACGTTATCTAACAGAAACCGGATACCAACAATTCCAGAAAAATTAAAATAATTTAGCCAAAGCTACTGATTAAATTCAGAAGCGAAACAGAAGTTCACTATGTTTGCAGAGTTAGATTTAAGCAAAGTTTCAGAGCTGTTCATTTCCAAATATGTTATTGGATGATTTACGTCTTAAGTCTTTATTAACTTGAAAATCGTTATAATAATCAGACAAGACAAAATAATTTATATTGTCTTGGAGAAGAGCTTCAGTGTTAATCAGTTTATGAAATTCTCTCTTTGCTTTTTATAAATATTGATTTAACAACAGTTTGTTGCTTGATTAAATACTGGTATATGGACAATTCCTTGATTGATTTAATTGTGATATAAGGACAGTTCTTTGCTTGATTTATTAGCGATATAACGACAGTTCTTTGCTTAATTTAATTGCAATATATGGACAATTCTTTGCTTGATTTTATAGATATACAAAGACAATCGCATTGCTTTATTTAATATTGATATTAATACAATTATTTGCATCATTTAATATTGATATAAAAACAATTCAATGAACTGAAGGACACCTTTCAAACATTGGTTCATTTATTATTTTAGTGATAGTTAATGCAGTGTCTTCTTGTGGTGTCATATATATCTCAAAAGTGATGATGTGGTTGCCTTGTTCACTTCAATGCATGGCTGGATGTATACAATCTAATCGTCTGTGATGCACTGAAAGTAAAAAGAAACAATATCAGCATTTAAACTAGAACTGTTGCAAATGTTATATTTTTAACTGGTTGCAGGTAATAACATTTCGAGCATACAAATCCTGTGAACTTGTATCTTCCTGGTGGCAACGTACGGATGTGAAACGTGGATCACCATACAAACGTTTAAAACAAGATTCTTCTTCTTCTTCTTCGTACGCAGTCAGACAGTAACCATTATTTTTTTCGAAAAAAGCGGCGGTCATCCTGAGGCTCTCGCCACTGCCATAGAGCTTGTCTTGCAGTTCCACTGGTAATGGCCACATCTGCTCTCTCTGATCCTCGTATGTCGGGCAGTTCTGCAGCAGATGTTCAGCGGTCATTTTACCAGTACCGCACGGGCAATCGTCGGTACACCCTATCTTCAATTTGTTGAATAGGTGATACCTCAGTCTGTTGTGGCCAGTGCGAAGTCTGAAGACAACGACCTGCTCTCTTCGGTTCAACTGGTAATAGGCATCGTTTTTGGTGTAACCAGTATGTTCGGTTTCCCATTTGGTCATGTATCTGGCTTTGATAAGCCGTTTTGACTCTTCGTACGTCATACTGGTATCTGTTTGTGGTAGTCTTGCACCTTCTTTTGCCAGTCTGTCTGCCTCCTCGTTGCCTTGGATGTTGCAGTGTGACGGAACCCACTGTACCACTACCCTTTTTGGTGCGGACTGCTGGCACAGTTTGCAGAGTGCTGCTCTTAAGTCATTGAGCTCAGTGTTTTTCTGGCTTTTTAGCGCTGTGACTACGGCGAGAGCATCTGTCAGCAGGACTATATGGCTCTCATTTTCACTGTGTGTCACCATTTCTTCCACTGCCGCCCTCAGTGCCTCTGCCTCCGCTCTGAAATTGCTTGTATACTTACCAGTAGCGAGTGACAGTGTTATTTGTCTGCCATTTGGTAGGTTCAGGAATGCTCCTGCCCCTCCGTTCTGTGTAGTGTTTGTTACAGAACCGTCGGTGTATGCATGGGTCCAGTCCATGCTTGGGTAGCTTTTCGTTATGAAGCTTAGGGTAGTATCTCTCCTTTCTTTTTCAGTCTGGCAATTTTTGTTTGCAATACCTGGTATATTTTCTACCACCTCTGGAAATATATCCTGCCTCCAGGTAGGTTTTCGTACAGTAGTGATGGGTTTTGGTGTTGTTAGTGCGTTTATGGGATCTTCGTGCATCTTTGCTTTGGCTGTTTCTGCAAAGTTTCTCCGCTTTAGTTTCCCATTTCCCAAATTGTTTAGTCTCTGGTGCATTGGATGGTCAGTCAGTCTTCGGAGTTTCTCTGACTGCAGCTGGGCTCTGCAGTCTCTTCTATCGGTCATGGATTGCAGTTTTGTAATCTTTTCAAGTTCTACGATTGGCGTTGACTTCATGCCACCTGTTATAATTCTCATGGCTTGGTTTTGAAGTTTGTTAACTTTATCGAAGTTCGCCTTCGCTGCTGTTGTCCATGCCGCAATGCCATACTCGAGAACTGGTCTCACTCTTCCAGTGTACAGTTTCTTTAGTATGCCTTCGTCTGCTCCCCAGCTTGTGCCAGCAAGTTTCCTCATGATTGCCATTCTTTCTCTGGCTTTCATTCGGTTTCTCTCAATCTGACTTTTCCATGTCATGCGCCGATCAAATGTGACTCCCAGATAGGTTGGGTTGTCGTTTGGCTGCAGGATTTTGCCATTTAGACTTAATTTGGTACTTTGGGGTTTTAATGAAAGCGAGAATATTGTGCATGTGGTTTTTTCCTCGTTTATTTTGACCAGCCATGAGTTCGCCCACTCTTCCAGCGATGTTTGGGCCGTCTGCATCCGATTTCTTGCTATGGTGAGATTCTTTTCAGAGGTCCACATAGCCAGATCGTCTGCAAACATTGAGCTATGGACTCTTCTTGGTATATTCTCTGTAATATCGTTTATATATACCAGGAAGAGTGTGGGTGACAATACTCCCCCTTGGGGTACTCCCTGCTCGAGTGTCACCTTTTTGCTCATCTGCCCTTGTACTTGGACTCTGGCCGTTCTTTGTTTGAGGTAGTGGTTGATCCACTTGTACATCTTCCCACAGACATCACTTCTTCTTAGCTTGACTCTAAGTCCATCCTTCCAGACTTTGTCAAATGCCTTTTCCAGATCCACCCAAACAGCTACTGTGTGTTTCTGTGCCTGGTAGGCATCTTCTATCTCCTGGGCTATGAGGATGACCTGGTCCTCAGTGGATCTGTGCTGTCTGAAGCCGGCTTGCTGTGGAATTAGTATTCGTTTTTCTTCCAGATGCCACATCAGTCTGGTGTTTATCATCCGTTCCATCAGCTTGCCGACACAGCTCAGTAGGCTGATGGGCCTGTATCCATTTGGATCTGTTTTATCCTTTCCTGTTTTTGGTACTGGTACCAGTATTGCGTCTTTCCATGCCTGGGGTACAATACCCCTTTTCCAGCTTTGGTTCAGGACTGATAGTAATTTCCTCTTCGCTGTTTGGCCCAGCCCCATCAGCATTTCGTTTGTTATCCCGTCTTTTCCGGGAGATTTCCTTTTCTTTAGTGTTCTCATAGCCTCTTCCATTTCGCGCATTGTTAGTTTGGCCATCATGTGCTCTTCAGGAGCCGTATTTATGTTTTCGTGTCCCTTTAGCTCTTCGCTAATGTCTGTATGCTTATCTGCAGGGACCTCGATGTGGTTTGCTCTGGCATAGTGATCGACAAAGGCGTTAGCGGCTTTCTTACCTGTGATCAAGTTCTCGCCCTGCTTGATAGTAATTTGTTTATTTGACAGGGTTTCGTCGTTCATGGCTCTGACTAGCTTCCATAGCTTGTTCCCGTCTTTGTCCAGGTTTAGACTTTCCGTTTTATTTTTCCAGCTTTCTCTTGCTGTTTGCCTGAGAGTGTGTTTGTACTTCGCCGCGGCGGCTTTGAGGGCGATGTTTGCCTCCATGGATTTTTCTCGCTCTGCCATGTTCCTAGCATGTGTTACTGCATCTTCCACTTTCTGCAACTCATCATTCCAGTAGGGCTTATAGTTTTTCCTAGCTCCTCTTGGGATGGTTTCAGTGGCGGCTTGCATTATTGCCTTGCTTAGGCTTTCTACCATGGGCTTCATTTTTGAGTGCCGTGTGTTGATGGTTTCACACAGCCCATCTGTCAGGATTGCAAATCTGTCCCAGTCGGCTCGTTTGTAATTCCAACGTGGGAGCGGTTTTGTTTCCTGTGGGCCTACTTCCATGTCAATGGTTAGTCTGATCGGCCTGTGGTCGCTACCTGCCAGTTGGTTTAGCACCTGGCGGTCTATTTTATGGTGTATGTCCTGTGTGGAGAAGGCCAAATCTGGAGTCGAGGTGGTATGCCATGTTTTTGAATAGAAGCTAGGGCTATCCTCCGGCCTATTGATTAGGGAGAGATTTGCATCTATCTCCCAATCTTCCACTTCGTCACCTCTGCTGTCTGTGTCAGAGTATCCCCATCTCTCCGAGTGGCTGTTGAAATCTCCAACTACTATGCAGTTGGAGTCTCTGACCTCCATACTCGAGAGCGATAGGTCTCTATTTGGTGGTAAAACAAGATTGAATCATTTGAACTAAAATGCTACAGGAAAGTGCTAATAATATCATGGATAGGGAAAAAGCAGATATCATAAAAGAACTAGATATTGAAGAACATTCTGTAGCAAACAATAACTTAACTGGTTTAGAAGATTCTACACTGCCAAAGACGGATGTGTCTGACCGAAAGGTGCAAATATCGCAGTCAATCTGTAAACTAGCGACACAACGCATTCTTGTTCTCCAGACTACATCCTGCTACTTGCAAAGCCCTGCTCAGGGCTTGGTAGCAGGAGATTGAGAACAAACGAAGAAGAAGAAGAAGAAGACTCTACAGAGTATGTATACAACCAATCTATTGGAGGGTGGTTTAACCGATGTGTGAGTCCATCTTAATAGACTCAAACACTAAAGCTAAGTAGACCCGCAGCCAGTTAGGCGCCATCTATAGCTGCTCTTAACAAACAATTTGGGGAAAGATGCACATAATTTGGATCGATTTTTAACTTTAATTTTGTCCGTGCAGCTACACCGTTAAGCTAACACTTTTTTGATTTTGGGAAAAAATAAATGGCAAAAATATGTTACAGTTGATTAAAGTTAAGTTTAATCAAAATTTTGTAATGGGTTTGGTCAGATACCACACTGACACGAGAACACAAACAAAATCCACGTTATGACCAATAGGCCTTCATCAGGGACAACACATATACAGCAATACTAAACTAGCTGATCAACATATAAGGAAAAAATGGTCTACTTATGATATAGTGTCTGTCCTCATGACTGGTTGTGTCAGAATTTGGACTGGAAATGAAGAACAGCGGTCAAATAAAGTTGCCAGGAGAGCGTAAATAGTGAGGGACAATGAGCCAGTAAAGCCAAGGGTAGCCAAATATGGAAAAGGCCATGTTTCTTTTTGATTTTCAACTGCCAAGGAATTTTTAACGTCCAGAAAACTAAAATATGTTGGCCATATCAAACGCCATAATGGATTAAAGTGAGCGGTACTTGGGGGTATGGTACCTGGAAAGTGGGGGAGAGGCAGATCAAGGAAAGGGTGGACACAAGACATCACGGAGGTCCTGAAGATAACAGCGACAGTTCTGGATAGAGATCAAGAGACTTACATATCGGACGTTTTGAGAGCGACGCTCTGTAAAGCACAAGCTACCGATGACGGTAGTAGGTACGATAATTACTCCTATTCATTTCTTCTGCTATTTCGTTTGAAGCAGTTAGGAGGACCAACCTGTTTTCTTGTGTCATCTGTGTTTCATTGTAATTTTCAGACAACTCTGTGTTTATTTATCAATGTCAGTCCAATTTATTTTCTTCTTATGACATGAAGATATGATGTTTGGTCTATTCGACTCATGCGACCGTAGTACTGGAAGCACTACTATCAGCTGTACAAACCATTTAATTTTCTGTCTCTGTGTCATGCATGACGTTTCAACTTGATGCCAATTTTCTTTGCTGATCATTATTGCTGTCTTGTAACCTCTGACCGCTTTTCTTAAACATCTCATATCATACTGTGTAATCTAACACACGATGTGTTTACATTCATATATATATAGATTGTATATCTTCCTATTCATATATGTGTATACCCAGTACACTTTCTAAAGAGTATTCCACTTTTATTCTTTCACTCTCTCACAATATCTATTTCTCTCTCTCTCTCCTTTTTTCTCTGTGTCAATCTTTCACTTTCACTCTCTAATTCCCTCTCTCATTCTCTCTCTCTCTAATTCTCTGTCTCTCTAATTCTCTCTCTCATTATTTCTCTCTCTAATTCTCTCTCTCATTCTCTCTCTCTCTCTAATTCTCTCTCTCATTCTTTCTCTATCTCACTCGTTCTTTCTCTCTCTCTCATTCTTTCTCTCTGTCACACCTTTTCCCACGCTCTCTCTCGTTCTCTTTCTTTCACTCTATCACATACTCTCTTGTTCTCTCTCTTTGTTTTTCTTTCTCTCTCTTTCTCTTTTTTTCTCTCCTTTTCTCTCTCTCTCATTCTCTCTCACACACTCTCACACACTTTCACTCTCTCTCACACCTTCTCTCTCTCTCTCACTCCTTCTCTCTCATCGGCTTAACAAAGTCAGCTCTGCTCCCTTTTTCCCACGTCTGTACAAATACAACGGTTATGGATGCTGACATAACGAGCAGGTTCCCCGTTTTCCTTATTCATTTTCATTCATCCTTCTCATTATGATTATGTAGCTACTTTCAAATGGTGTAGAGACCTGTCTTCCAACAAGGAGGGCAGCGGTTCGAATCCCCGGTATGGCATATGTTGTTTTCTGTTGGGGATGAAATAAACAAACATAGCCAGCACACGACGTGCCGACAGCAGTGGCGAAGCGGCCTGTAGTCCTCAGACTTCAAAACCCCTCGACTACCCCAGTAATGGGGAAAATGTCGTAGGACAGCTACGTTCGCTTATGTTGTGCTTGATCCTCGGCGAATACTTATCGTCATACAGAAGATGCTATTTCAACATGTGCTTAACAATAGATGTAAGTATCATATTCTTTGTAGAACGTCGCTCTTTCAACTAATAACTTAAGTGGCTGTTATCAATGTTCTTGAAGGTGGTAAGCTGCTTTACTGGACCACAATGGTATTATGTGATTGTTGTCAAATGATAAAACTAATCTATAACAGATTTAGAACATGGAATATCAATCAGATGTAACATATGGAATAACGTTAACATCACACAGAAATACTATAAATCACAAGAAACAATTATCAATCAGATTTAGCACATGAAATCCACATCAGATTTAGCACATGAAATCCACATCAGATTTAGCACATGAAATCCACATCAGATTTAGCACATGAAATCCACATTTGATTTAGCACATGAAATATTCTTCAGATTTAGCACATGAAATCCACATCAGATTTAGCAGATGAAATCCAAATTAGATTTTGCACATGAAATCCACATCTGATTTAGCAAATGAAATCCACTGCAACAGAAACTTAACTGAATGTAAAAAAAAAAAAGTATGCTTTAGATGTCAGTCTTATAACTTCTCTATAACAACATCCTTGGGATCCCTGACTTGTTGAAAAAGACGACGTGGCTTGTGCATGTGGCTAGCAACCGAAGCACGAGTCATCACAACTATCACTATACAAGCAAATACATGATTTGTAACAGGCTTCCTGTAAGGAACTACACACTAGTTCACATAGTGCAACATTCATTTTAAACATATTAGTACAATGAACGAAGCAATGGCCACTCAATACTATGAGAAATCGGCATGACGTGATCAATACTTACCAAGAAGATCCATACAAATATCCAGGGGAAGAAGAACAAGCTGATACAGCAATGCATGCAGTGATTTACTCCACGCCTGTTAAACATCAAACAAGATTTGATTACCTGCTCATGTACACGTTTATTGTACACATAGGAAAAAGCAATTACTGGCATACACACACAAGGACGTGCAAGTTATGAGAAAACACACACTTACGCACATTTACAATAATATCCAGACATATCATGATATATAAAGGGGAGCCAGTGGATGTTATTTATCTTGATTTTGCTAAGACCTTTGATAGAGTACCTCATCAAAGATTATTTCGAAAGTTAAAATCACATGGAATAGGTGAGGAAGTTGCCAAATGGATTGAAAATTGGTTAACTGGAAGAAGGCAGAGGGAGCATAAATAAGGAGTACTCTGAGTGGTGTGAAGTGAAAAGTGGAGTGCCACAGTCCTCAGTTTTTGGGACCAATTTTGTTCTTAATATATATAAATGATTTAGACATTGATATCGGATCCATGATTAGAAAATCCGCTGATGACACAAAACTATGCAGTAGTGTCTCATCTAAAGCAGAAGTAGATATATTGAAGTAGGATTTAGATAAAAGTCGAGAATGGTCTGCGAGCTGGCAAATGGAGTTTAATGTAGATAGATGTACAGTCATCGACATGGGTAGATCCAATATGGAACATAATTACAGAGTGGGAGAGAACACTATTATAGTGATAGAAAAGGAAAGGGACCTAGGTGTTATAATAGATCATAAAGTGAGTGACCAAGTCCAGGTAGCAGTGAAAAAGCAAATGCAATGTGAGGTATGATAATTAAAAAAATATTAAACATGGAGCAAGGAAGTGAAAGTCAAACTGTTTAAAGCATTAGTTAGACCTAGATTGGAGTACTGTGTACAGGCGTGGAGTCCTTATCGTAGAGGAGGTTTAAACATTCTAGAAAGGATACAAAAAAGAGCGACAAAGCTGAGAGTGGGATTCCATAAATACAGTTACGAGGAGAGAGAAAAACCGGCCTATAGTGTCTAGAAATTAGAAGAATTCGAGGTGACAATGCAGGTTTATAAGACAATCAAAGGAACGGATACATTAGACTGTTACAAGTTTTCTTTTCAAAATACAAACAACTACAAGAAATAGAGGGCATCTCTACAAATTAACTAAAGAGAGATTAACTAAAGAAAGGTCCAGATTGGATATTATGAAATATTTTGTTAGTCAGAGAGTGGTGAATGCTTGGAATGCATTGCTACAGGAAGTAATGGAGGCAGTGACAGTTAGTGCATTTAAGAATATACTAGTTTCACATAGCTTTTAGAGAAAGGAAATGTGAATGAAACTTGTTTACATACTCTGCAGTATAAAAACGTTAAAAACGTGCATCTATATTCTTTGAACGTGGCCAACACGGAACATAATTCAGATACAAGTGCTCCTCAGTTTGTACAGTGTGACGCTACTGGTCTAAGATTGTGTACATTGTTTAGACCCATAGTTGAGCCCTCTCTTGTGAATCGTTCTGTGAAGGTTCTTCTTTTCTCTCATTCCGCTGCCACCAGAAGCCCACATAACTGTCTGTTATGACAGTTTGCTGCTGTTCACTATAAGCCCATAGCCAATCTATATCCACCGTTTTGTCCTTATGATGGTAGAAAAATATTGATGGTTGGTGTTTTCGCTTATTAGTTTTTTGGTCCTGCATTCTCCGAAGCCAATGATCTATAGTTTTCTAAGACATTTACTTTCAAATGCATTCAGTTTATTTTCTAGTTTCTTTTGTCGTTTTCCAGACTTCGCATCCATATCTCAGCACTGGCATTACGTTAGCGTTAAACAGCCTGCTCTTCGTATGTTCATTTTGATTTCCAGATGCTTGTTAGTTTGTTCAAGGCACATGAGATGAATCCGAGATAAGATTGGGAAGAGGAGATCCCACTTTGTTTAGATGAGGTATCATCCTCACATCTAAGGCCCATTGCCTTGTTCTTGTTTTGATGCGTTTCCTGGGCGCCCGATAGGCATCTGTTGGCATGACTACATCCGCAACGTGGTGGTATCTGCTAAAACACGCCTCCACCGAATAGCAAAAACACTTGACCAACGTCGAGTTTCTTTGTTCGGTCATGTTTGTACGGATGGACCAGGAAACCCCGGCCCACAAGATACTACACAAGTCGTTCCTCAGCGCCGAAAGTCTTCCCCACGACCGGATGGAGACGCAGAAGAGGTCATCCTCGAACAGAAGGGCTCCAGCAAGTAGCAGCCTCCTCCTCCGCCCTGGACGAGACCTGGAACCACAACACAGATGTGGGTCATGGATGTGGCCGGCCGACGCAACGGGCCTCAGAAGCCTAAGCGAACATTATTATTATTTGATGCTGTCCTCCCATGTATATCGTTGTTTACGTCTGCGACGTTTTCTATCCCCCTTTCCTCGCAGTATTATTTTCAGCAAGATGTTATTTGTGTTGATTATATACATACATACACGCATTTCTTTACTATTGGATGCTGATATCGTGTTTGTACTTGCCAATATTTCAAAAACCTCACTATTTGTCCATTTCTCCATCGATGAGATGGGTCTTATTATTATATATCCACGAGATGCGACCAATTCTTCTATATATCCACGAAGTGCAACCAATTCTTCTATATATCACGAAGTGCGATCAATTCTTTTATATATCTTCGAAGTGCGACCAATTCTTTTATGTATCCACGAAGTGCGACCAATTCTTCTATATATCACGAAGTGCGATCAATTCTTTTATATATCTTCGAAGTGCGACCAATTCTTCTATGTATCCACGAAGTGCGACCAATTCTTTTATATATCTACGAAGTGCGACCAATTCTTCTATGTATCTACGAAGTGCGACCAATTCTTCTATATATCCATGAAGTGCGACCAATTCTTCAATATTTCCACATGTCAAAGACTTAAATTCTCTCCTCCAAACGTTTATTCATTGTCAATGTTTCAACTCCATACAGTAGTTATGCACACACATAAGACAATCACTCTCATTTTGTTTTTATTAGTCATTTGCTTGAATGTCAATATTTGTATAATCACCATCATCTGGTTGATCAGTCCTAAGACTGGTTGGAAGGTTGTCTGAGCATGTCTTTCCATTAGACCCTATCCTCTGGTTGATCAGTCCTAAGACTGGTTGGAAGGTTGTCTGAGCATGTCTTTCCATTAGACCCTATCCTCTGGTTGATCAGTCCTAAGACTGGTTGGAAGGTTGTCTGAGCATGTCTTTCCATTAGACCCTATCCTCTGGTTGATCAGTCCTAAGACTGGTTGGAAGGTTGTCTGAGCATGTCTTTCCATTAGACCCTATCCTCTGGTTGATCAGTCCTAAGACTGGTTGGAAGGTTGTCTGAGCATGTCTTTCCATTAGACCCTATCCTCTGGTTGATCAGTCCTAAGACTGGTTGGAAGGTTGTCTGAGCATGTCTTTCCATTAGACCCTATCCTCTGGTTGATCAGTCTTAAGACTGGTTGGAAGGTTGTCTGAGCATGTCTTTCCATTAGACCCTATCCTCTGGTTGATCAGTCCTAAGACTGGTTGGAAGGTTGTCTGATCATGTCTTTCCATTAGACCCTATCCTCTGGTTGATCAGTCCTAAGACTGGTTGGAAGGTTGTCTGAGCATGTCTTTCCATTAGACCCTATCCTCTGGCTGATCAGCCCTAAGATTGATTGTAAGGTGTGTCCTCTGCAGCTATTGTCATGTTAGTATATGTTCATACGTTAATGTCTCTGCATGCCTTAGATGTTAATGTGAGTCTTCCTCTCCCCTACCTCTATTCCCATGGATCTTGCCCTGTAGTATCGTTTATATAAGACTTTCATTTTGTATATTTTGTCCCTGCCAACTTAATCTTGGTTTATCTATCATTTTGATTACATGTCTTTGTGAGCGTTCCTCAGTGCGAACATTGTCATTCGATCTTCTTTCTGCCCAACTCACTATTTCCTTCCTACGAAAGCACCACATTTCAAAAGCTTCTTTGCTAGAGTCGATGTCTCAATACTACACAGTACAATTTGTCATACCTGTGTAGTGATTATTCGTTTTCTCAGTTCTATCCGATATTCTTTGAAGTCCGCAATTTCTGTTTTTCTATGAACATTGTTTTCACTAATGCAATTCTTTTAATGTCTGTCTCATTACGAGCATCTTTTAATTTTTTTAAAAACTACTTTAAGCGGGGGCTCGACTTCATTGCCTCGGGTTTTTTCCCCATTTTAGCTCTGTCTCTCTCGGCAGATGGGTACCCCATCTGTCGAGAGCATCACACAAAGCACGAACTCCGTAGCTCCAGCGATGAACCCAGGGATCTCCGGAAAAAATTGACATCATGGACCGACCGTCGCAGCTCGAAATCGAGCCCCGGCCGTCTGAACACGAGGCAAGCGGCTTGACCACTTCGCCACAGAGACCGTTTGCTCTAAATATGTGCACTCTGTACTTGTTCGATTATTTCTCCATTTATTATTATATTCATATACCTATGTTGCTTGTATATTAATAGTCTTTGTCTTCAATATGTTTATTTTCATGCCAAAATATTTTGCTGTGCAACATTGCTACTGATCCTCCTTCTACAGTTATTTTGATATCATTAGCTTTCATACCATTGACTTTGATATCATTATCTTTCACACCATTGACTTTGATATCATGAGCTTTCATACCATTGACTTTGATATCATTAGCTTTCATACCATTGACTTTGATATCATTAGCTTTCATACCATTGACTTTGATATCATGAGCTTTCATACCATTGACTTTGATATCATTAGCTTTCATACCATTGACTTTGATATCATTAGCTTTCATACCATTGACTTTGATATCATTAGCTTTCATACCATTGACTTTGATATCATTAGCTTTCATACCATTGACTTTGATATCATTAGCTTTCATACCATTGACTTTGATATCATTAGCTTTCATACCATTGACTTTGATATCATTAGCTTTCATACCATTGACTTTGATATCATTAGCTTTCATACCATTGACTTTGATATCATTAGCTTTCATACCATTGACTTTGATATCATTAGCTTTCATACCATTGACTTTGATATCATTAGCTTTCATACCATTGACTTTGATATCATTAGCTTTCATACCATTGACTTTGATATTATTAGCTTTCATACCATTGACTTTGATATCATTAGCTTTCATACCATTGACTTTGATATCATTAGCTTTCATACCATTGACTTTGATATCATTAGCTTTCATACCATTGACTTTGATATCATTAGCTTTCATACCATTGACTTTGATATCATTAGCTTTCATACCATTGACTTTGATATCATTAGCTTTCATACCATTGACTTTGATATCATTAGCTTTCATACCATTGACTTTGATATCATGAGCTTTCATACCATTGACTTTGATATCATTAGCTTTCATACCATTGACTTTGATATCATTAGCTTTCATACCATTGACTTTGATATCATTAGCTTTCATACCATTGACTTTGATATCATTAGCTTTCATACCATTGACTTTGATATCATTAGCTTTCATACCATTGACTTTGATATCATTAGCTTTCATACCATTGACTTTGATATCATTAGCTTTCATACCATTGACTTTGATATCATTAGCTTTCATTCCATTGACTTTGATATCATTAGCTTTCATACCATTGACTTTGATATCATTAGCTTTCATACCATTGACTTTGATATCATGAGCTTTCATACCATTGACTTTGATATCATTAGCTTTCATACCATTGACTTTGATATCATTAGCTTTCATACCACTGACTTTGATATCATTAGCTTTCATACCATTGACTTTGATATCATTAGCTTTCATACCATTGACTTTGATATCATGAGCTTTCATACCATTGACTTTGATATCATTAGCTTTCATACCATTGACTTTGATATCATTAGCTTTCATACCATTGACTTTGATATCATTAGCTTTCATACCATTGACTTTGATATCATTAGCTTTCATACCATTGACTTTGATATCATGAGCTTTCATACCATTGACTTTGATATCATTAGCGTTCATACCATTGACATTGATATCATTAGCTTTCATACCATTGACTTTGATATCATTAGCTTTCATACCATTGACTTTGATATCATTAGCTTTCATACCATTGACTTTGATATCATTAGCTTTCATACCATTGACTTTGATATCATGAGCTTTCATACCATTGACTTTGATATCATTAGCTTTCATACCATTGACTTTGATATCATTAGCTTTCATACCATTGACTTTGATATCATTAGCTTTCATACCATTGACTTTGATATCATGAGCTTTCATACCATTGACTTTGATATCATTAGCTTTCATACCATTGACTTTGATATCATTAGCTTTCATACCATTGACTTTGATATCATTAGCTTTCATACCATTGACTTTGATATCATTAGCTTTCATACCATTGACTTTGATATCATTAGCTTTCATACCATTGACTTTGATATCATTAGCTTTCATACCATTGACTTTGATATCATTAGCTTTCATACCATTGACTTTGATATCATTAGCTTTCATACCATTGACTTTGATATCATGAGCTTTCATACCATTGACTTTGATATCATGAGCTTTCATACCATTGACTTTGATATCATTAGCTTTCATACCATTGACTTTGATATCATTAGCTTTCATACCATTGACTTTGATATCATTAGCTTTCATACCATTGACTTTGATATCATTAGCTTTCATACCATTGACTTTGATATCATGAGCTTTCATACCATTGACTTTGATATCATTAGCTTTCATACCATTGACTTTGATATCATTAGCTTTCATACCATTGACTTTGATATCATTAGCTTTCATACCATTGACTTTGATATCATTAGCTTTCATACCATTGACTTTGATATCATTAGCTTTCATACCATTGACTTTGATATCATGAGCTTTCATACCATTGACTTTGATATCATTAGCTTTCATACCATTGACTTTGATATCATTAGCTTTCATACCACTGACTTTGATATCATTAGCTTTCATACCATTGACTTTGATATCATTAGCTTTCATACCATTGACTTTGATATCATGAGCTTTCATACCATTGACTTTGATATCATTAGCTTTCATACCATTGACTTTGATATCATTAGCTTTCATACCATTGACTTTGATATCATTAGCTTTCATACCATTGACTTTGATATCATTAGCTTTCATACCATTGACTTTGATATCATGAGCTTTCATACCATTGACTTTGATATCATTAGCGTTCATACCATTGACATTGATATCATTAGCTTTCATACCATTGACTTTGATATCATTAGCTTTCATACCATTGACTTTGATATCATTAGCTTTCATACCATTGACTTTGATATCATTAGCTTTCATACCATTGACTTTGATATCATGAGCTTTCATACCATTGACTTTGATATCATTAGCTTTCATACCATTGACTTTGATATCATTAGCTTTCATACCATTGACTTTGATATCATTAGCTTTCATACCATTGACTTTGATATCATGAGCTTTCATACCATTGACTTTTATATCATTAGCTTTCATACCATTGACTTTGATATCATTAGCTTTCATACCATTGACTTTGATATCATTAGCTTTCATACCATTGACTTTGATATCATTAGCTTTCATACCATTGACTTTGATATCATTAGCTTTCATACCATTGACTTTGATATCATTAGCTTTCATACCATTGACTGATATCATTAGCTTTCATACCATTGACTTTGATATCATTAGCTTTCATACCATTGACTTTGATATCATGAGCTTTCATACCATTGACTTTGATATCATTAGCTTTCATACCATTGACTTTGATATCATGAGCTTTCATACCATTGACTTTGATATCATTAGCTTTCATACCATTGACTTTGATATCATTAGCTTTCATACCATTGACTTTGATATCATGAGCTTTCATACCATTGACTTTGATATCATTAGCTTTCATACCATTGACTTTGATATCATTAGCTTTCATACCATTGACTTTGATATCATTAGCTTTCATACCATTGACTTTGATATCATTAGCTTTCATACCATTGACTTTGATACCATTAGCTTTCATACCATTGACTTTGATATCATTAGCTTTCATACCATTGACTTTGATATCATTAGCTTTCATACCATTGACTTTGATATCATTAGCTTTCATACCATTGACTTTGATACCATTAGCTTTCATACCATTGACTTTGATACCATGAGCTTTCATACCATTGACTTTGATACCTCTATCACAACTCCGAGCAATACTTCATATCATCATCCCGGAATATGCCTTATAGTGACTCAATGAAAGCAAGCAGCCTTGTCACATCTTCTGTCTTACTGAAACTGGACGTGTTAGTCCTTCTTTGATTGAAATAATCACCTCTTGATTTTCATACATGTTCTGGATTAACTTACTGATCTGTCTCTCTATACCTATTTGTTGCAACATCTCAAAAAATTTGTTCTAGGGGACTCGATTAAAGACTTTCTTGTATTCAATAAAACATTTAAACAATGGTCGTCCTCGCTAGATTATTTTTTCTGCGAGATGCCGGAACGAACCGTTGCATTCCGTGTATCTCTGGCATTGCGAAATCCAAAGTGGTAATAATTTAGCACCTCCTCAATCTTGCCATTGATTCTCTCCTCAATTATTTTTAATACAATTTAGATGCATGTGATATTAAACCTTGGATTTTAAATTGGTTGCACTCTACTTACATTCGATTTACCTAGCAAAGGAATGATTATCCTTGTTTGAACTGGCGTACATAAACCGTTCGTACAATTATGAGGAAGAGAAAGCTCGAAACATCACAATGGAGATGAGGCCAAACATAAATATACTTGGTTTGAGTGAGATACGATAGCGGAAAGAGAATAAATGTTAGAGCGAGGAATATCTTGTGATACACTCAGGAGGTATCAAGGGACAAAGTGGATTAGCCTGCATATTAAATAACAGTCGAAAGCTATATTGAGGGAAGTTACCATACACAACCACAAATTAATGACATTCTAAACATTTGTATCATGTAGGTGAAATCAGCTTTGGTCACCATATTTCTTTACTGATTTATTTTACTCTGGCACGTTTTTTCTCTAACTTTCCTTCCATTTTTGTCTTCAGCAAGGTGCCATGTCTTGATTTTTATGTGACCAAAATATATAAACTGTCGGACTCTGATCTGATTCGTCGATTCTCTTTGCAAGCCTAATTTTTATAAGAACTTCATTGTCTTCAATTTGTCACATGACGTCATTTTCTTGCACTTCTGCATAAAGTCCTTATCTCATTGTTCAGTATTCTGTTTTATTTAGTGTTTTTGTTTTTTGGGACTGTCTCTCGTTCTTTCTGTTCTTCATTTTGCTTAAGATATCGTCTGTGATCCACACTTAAATTTTATTGAACTGTTTAATCGGTATAGTTTTTTTCGTTTCTTTGTAGACTTGTTTTTAGATAATCCCACTTAGTGTGTAACATCCTCTTCTTAGCTTCCTCTTTAATGCTGCTTCACACCTTCTAAAAGTAGACTATCATATTTGCTTTTGATTTTCTTAAGATATTTATATTTAATATCAGACTGCAATAATGTTGCTATATCTATTGTGTGGTTAGGGGAATCCTTTTTTATTTCGTCTTTTTATGTTTCTGAGTCTGATGGCTATTTAAACTGTTATATGGCTGTGATCTGAACCTACTTCTTCACCTGACAAGTTTTTGCCATGGACATTATTTTTAGTTGTGTGAGGGTCTGTCTAAAGTTCTAAAAATCATCCCCTCTATTTCTTCATCACTATGTTCTTGAGTTGGTGTTTACATTTCTAAAATCGCAATATCGAATCGTTTAGTCATCAATTTCAACAGCATCATTCTTCACCTTGATATTCATCTACATACTCTTCTTCTTCTTCTTCTCTTCTTCATCCTCTTTTCCTTCTCCTTCTTCCTCTTCTTCTCCCTTTTCTTCTTCTCCTCCTTTTCTGTTCTTCTTTTTTAGTTTCTTACGTTAACTTTAACCTATGTAAAGAAAGCAGTTGGTAGTCTGAGGATATTGTTATCTCTATAGTGCTTGTCCATGAAAGGTTCTGATAATGGTCACCTGGGCTTTCTTTGTTCCTCGTAAGTTTAACACCTTCGTAAAAAAAAATGGCGTCATCCTATCAGTACCACAGACATATTCATCGGTATTTCCTATCCTTAGTTTGTTGAACGGATGGTATTTCTGTTGTGGCCTGTGTCAAGTCTAAGCTGAGCGTGTAATATGCGTCATTTAGTTGTTAACCCGTGTTCTCTCTGTTCCCTACTTGTTCCTGTATATACATCTGGTAAACCTCTTGACCTGTTCATAAGTTGTACGTACATCAGGTTCAAGCAGCTTCCAATCTTTTCTTGAATAGCAAGAATAACTGAGGTGGACTCCACTGTATCTCGACTCTCTTGAATTGTAAGAATAAGTGAGGTGGACTCCACTGTATCTCGACTCTCTTGAATAGCAAGAATAAGTGAGGTGGACTCCACTGTATCTCGACTCTCTTGAATAGCAACAATAAGTCAGGTGGACTCCACTGTATCTCGACTCTCTTGAATTGTAAGAATAAGTGAGGTGGACTCCACTGTATCTCGACTCTCTTGAATAGCAAGAATAAGTGAGGTGGACTCCACTGTATCTCGACTCTCTTGAATAGCAAGAATAAGTGAGGTGGACTCCACTGTATCTCGACTCTCTTGAATTGTAAGAATAAGTGAGGTGGACTCCACTGTATCTCGACTCTCTTGAATAGCAACAATAAGTGAGATGGACTAAACTGTATCTCGACTCTCTTGAATTGCAAGAATAAGTCAGGTGGACTCCACTGTATCTCGACTCTCTTGAATTGCAAGAATAAGTCAGGTGGACTCCACTGTATCTCGACTCTCTTGAATTGCAAGAATAAGTGAGGTGGACTCCACTGTATCTCGACTCTCTTGAATTGCAAGAATAAGTCAGGTGGACTCCACTGTATGTCGACTCTCTTGAATGGCGGTTGTGCAATGCTTGGCTTCATCTACATGTCGCTCACTACTACGGGGATCACGCCGATTCATCACCTTATCAGCCAGGCTGCCATGAAAACAGTCCGTTTCCAAGGAAGTCGAGGTGGAGGTTTTGGGCAGTATGCTGTGCCTGACCGTGACTAACATGTCTGACCAGTATGTTGTGCCTGACCCTGACTAACATGTCTGATCAGTATGTTGTGCCTGACCCTGACTAACATGTCTGATCAGTATGTTGTGCCTGGCCATGACTAACATGTCTGATCAGTATGTTGTGCCTGACGAGACGTTAATCTTCCCCCACCACCTTTCGACCTACAAAGGTAATACATGAATAGTTAGGGGTTTCATCCAGCTGCAGACTTCCCCACTCAGCTTTAGATTAGAGCTCTGCGGTTTGCTTGAGAGGGAAACAATTGGAAATGTGATTCATTACTTATCTTCGTTAGCTAGGACTAGTCCCACGCCTCAAGTAATATAGCAGCTTACTACATCCAAGTGATTATTGTGTGATGTTTTCTTCAGAGATCCATATGGCTAAATTAAAGCAAAAAGCAGACATGAGTGCTGTTTTTGTTAAACGTTTTCTCCATTATATTATGTATCTAATAGAGAAATAATGTGGGTGGCAGAACTGGCCCTTCGTGCACTCCTTGCTCTAATGTCCTTGACCATGAACTCTGGCGGTTCTGTTATCCAGATAGTGAATGTTCCATTTGTAGATTTTACTGCAAACTTGAAAAGACATCTTCAATTCCACGAGCAATGTGGGTGATCTGATTGTCATCTGTTTGCTGGTTGCGGTTGTCTGAATCCAGCTTTTTGTGAAATTAGGAGACGGTCTTTTTTTTTGTACAAGCGCCCCACGAGTCTAGTATTTATTATGCGTTCCATGTCTTGGATAAAATTCTATTTTTCCAATTGCAATTTAGGAAATCCAGGAGCTATTTTTTGCCTTGGCGCTTAAACTTAATATTTCATGTGTTATTTAATCTGTGCCTGGTGATTTGTTTCTTAATGATCTCAATGCCCTCATCAATTTGTTGTTCTGCCAACATTCATTTTGTTGGTACGGATCTTTTGTTCATCAATGACAGATTCGGTGGTCTGGTGTACTTTATTTTGCATAATGTTCCATAGCATAATGTTCCATTGCCTAATGTTTCATAGCCTAATGTCCCGTAGCCTAATGCTCCATAGCATAATGTTCCATACCATAATGTTCCTGGAAACTATTGAATATCGCTGTTTCATCACATCATGGGTATCAATGCTGGCCGAATCTGAAGACCTGGTATCCATTGTCCAAAAATCTATGGTTACTAGTGAAGTGGGTCTCGAAAATACTTGCCCCATCTATTTTATTTTAATGTACTTGTTTTGATAATCGGAATTTTCTTTACACCGCCCGCATTCAACTGGAGTATATTGAGTGTTCTGGATTTCGGTCTATAGCTCTTGCCTCTTCCCACTCTACATTGACTCCACACAACAGTGTAGGGCAGCCATCAGTAGTATTTGGTGTACATCTTCGAGGCGGGGGATCTGGCATAACCACCCCAATTCCTTGTGGGACTTCGCCGGAGACCACCATGCTGCTTACTCTTTATTCCTGATGTGCTCCTGTGGCCCGGTGTATTCGTATTCAAAAGGGGTTTCTGTCAGGTTTGCTTTTCCTAGCCTATGACTGTCCCTAGTTTCTCTGCCTGGCATCAGACGTGTGGCTCCGCTTGGTCTGGTCCCTACCCTTCGACCAGTCCTGTTTGGGAGACTCTGCTGGTAGCTATGCTAGCGCGAGCATACCGCTTACGGTCACTAGGACAAACAAGGAGACGCGGTAGAGAACATATCATCCTGATATCATTGTGTGTCCAATATCCACAAACGTTCTGTTTCTAGATTCCCGTTTAATAAAATTCTCACGTCTCGTTGTTGCCTAACTTCTCCTGAATGTATTAGTGTGTATTGATTTTTCCTCGCAAATCCGGAGTCAAATTCTTGTTTTATTCGCTACTGTATAACATTGGGCAATATTTTAATTCTATGACATGTGGGGCTGACTGGTATAACATCGGAATACTCGGTTGCACGAGGTTTCTTATGTAGTGTTTAAGAGACTGAAGTACTCATGTCACGTAATATATAACTCGTATCATGTTTTCTAGAAATCGTTGCACAAATCAGCGATTGTATCGATATGAAGGCATCCAGATAAGCTATCAAATCTTTATTGATGTACCCATGCCTGTTGCTTTCTCACTGCTTAACTAACAAAAGGTCTTATATGCTTTACCGAACTAATAAAAAGGTCCATGTTTTAGCAAACTACCGAAAGGTCCTACATGTTTTACCAGACTACAAAAGGTGTTACAGGTTTTACCAGACTACAAAAGGTGTTACAGGTTTTACAAGGCAACCAAAACGTCCTAAACGTTTTACCAGACTACAAAAGGTGTTACAGGTTTTACAAGGTAACCAAAACGTCCTAAACGTTTTACCAGACTACCAAAAATTCCTACATGCTTTATAATACTACCAAAAGGTCCTACATTTTACCAGACTATCAAAAGGTCCTACACGTTTTACCAGACTACAAAAGGTCTGACATGTTTTTCCAGACTACAAAAGGTCCTACATGCTCTACCATACTACCCAAAGGTCCTACATTTTACCAGACTATCAAAAGGTCCTACACGTTTTACCAGACTACAAAAGGTCTGACATGTTTTTCCAGACTACAAAAGGTCCTACATGCTCTACCATACTACCCAAAGGTCCTACATTTTACCAGACTATCAAAAGGTCCTACATTTTACCAGACTATCAAAAGGTTCTACATGTTTTACCAGACTACAAAAATTCGTACATGTTTTACCATATTATCAAAAGGTCCTAAACGTGTTGCCAGACTGGTAAAGGTCCTATATGTTTTGCCAGACTGGTAAAGGTCCTATATGTTTTGCCAGACTACCAAAGAATTATGTATAGATTGTGAACGAGGCCCATAGTACAAGCCAGATCAAAAACACCTGATCTATGCTCTATGCGTCTGTCACTGAAGATACAGGACACGTATTTACGAGTATTATGTACACTGTACCAACCACAAAAAAACCACTGCTATCAACGATAGAAAGAAGAAGATAGAGAGACGTCATTGGATGGTTGAAAGTAGGACGCGTGTTCAAATGAAACCGGATCAAACTGCAACAAATAAACAGACGTACGATGTGTATGATTACGTCACTTCTGGTGTAAACAGCCCATGCCAACCGCCAAGTTTGCCAAATTTCATTATCCCCCGACTCATAGTTTCATCAACAGACCGTTTATAACGTCGTTGTCCAGTTCTTTACTGTTGTCTTCGACACACTTTTGTCACCATACACTGCCTGCATTATGCGATGAATGTCAACTGGTCGACATCCTTCAGCTGTTAGAATCCGAATCACCGCTCGGTGATCAACTCTGGACGGATTCTGCATTACACCCGTCATGTTTTCAATGTTCTGATGAGGAAACTATGAGTCAGAGGATAATGAAATTTTGCAAACTTGAAGACACCAAACAACTATCTCACTAAGTAGAACTCTACAGAACAGGTACACTCATAACGTGATAAAAATATGTATGTTGTGACATACATTTGACAAGTCATACTGGAGTCTAACAGCCAGTAGTGTGCGTCAGCGAACATTCGGTAGTGGGGCACGAGAGAAAAAACAAACACACCAAGTTTAGATATTAACACATGGCCGGGTTGGGATGAAAAATAATAACCTTACATTTCTAGGCCATGCCTTCAAGTTAGATATCAAGTAAGAGCAAAGAAAAGAATATGGAGGATAGATATGGTAAAGGAATGGTAGATAATACTGATCAGGTAACAATAAGCCTCAGAGTGAAAAACGAAGGGGATTCAATGGAAGATGTGAACGATACCTGTTCATGTTTTGTGTTAGTGAAATTACTGGTGGCATTTCAATTAAGTCTAATAACAGGGCTGTCGACGACGATGAAGTGTTTGACACTTGATTGTGGAAAGTCTAAACTATTTCTGAAGGTGGGTGTCAAGTTCCTTTCCTCGCTGCTTTATCTTTCCTACCTGTAAGTCAGGTACTAGTTTGGAGCTGGGTAGAATGAAGCGTATAAAGACCAGAGATTCAGATCGGTACATATGTCTTGAGAAACAGGAGATCATACCTCCCCGTCGCTCAGAAAATCAGATCATTGTACTGATGCCCATGCCATCATTACAAGGAAAGATAGTAGTGAACAGATCCTGATAAACAACACGTTGGACCGAGGTTGTGGATCGACATGGTCGTTATTCCTAATTAAGCTAATCAAGGTGTAGCTAATATCTTGATCTTGGTGACCCGTTCCTCGGCGTAGCTACGGGTCCCAACTTCGTCTCCAGCGAACCCTGTCTTGTGCCAGGGAAGTCCAGTGCGTGGTAAGTGCTCATCTATAGGAATCTCGGATGTTTCAACGTACAGAAAGGGAGTCAGACCAACGCATTGGAGGACTTTCCCGTATTCTCTTTTTACCTCGGGGGTACCAGACAGCTGTCGCTGTGCTCCATCGACCATCGTTTCGTTACAACATGTAACCTTCCCATCTATATTTTGCCTTGTCTGCATGGATTCTTGCATCATTCACCAGTGACAATGGTCTAAGTCAGAATTGTGGAGACCTTACATACGTTGGTTCCGGGGAGTGATTCCGACCAAACGTCTCTCAAGGGAAACCTGAATCACTCTCAAATTGTCGTCTAGTGAATTTGTTAGCGTCCACGTCTCAGCACCGTAAGCCCATCCCAGGGAGAACAGTGGCATCGAAGAGGGAGGCTCGTAGGTCTTGGTCATGACAACCGTTCAGGACAAGGCTGTCTAACCCGCTCGAAGTCTTGTGTCAGTTCAGGTTTCAGGTTTTTCTCCATATTGGAAAGGGGACCAAGATAGCTGTACTCATTGACATCCTCTAATCGTACCTCGCCAAGTAAGACTGGATCACATCTTCTAATCGTACCTCACCAAGGAAGACTAGATCACATCTTCTAATCGTACCTCACCAAGTAAGACTGGATCACATCTTATAATCGTACCTCGCCAAGTAAGACTGGATCACATCTTCTAATCGTACCTCGCCAAGGAAGACTGGATCACATCTTCTAATCGTACCTCGCCAAGGAAGACTGGATCACATCCTCTAATCGTACCTCGCCAAGTAAGACTAGATCACATCTTCTAATCGTACCTCACCAAGACTGGATCACATCTTCTAATCGTACCTCGCCAAGGAAGACTGGATCACATCCTCTAATCGTACCTCGCCAAGTAAGACTGGATCACATCTTCTAATCGTACCTCGCCAAGGAAGACTGGATCACATCTTCTAATCGTACCTCGCCAAGGAAGACTGGATCACATCCTCTAATCGTACCTCGCCAAGTAAGACTGGATCACCTCTTCTAATCGTACCTCGCCAAGTAAGACTGGATCACATCTTCTAATCGTACCTCGCCAAGTAAGACTAGATCACATCTTCTAATCGTACCTCGCCAAGACTGGATCACATCTTCTAATTGTACCTCGCCAAGACTAGATCACATCTTCTAATCGTACCTCACCAAGGAAGACTGGATCACAAATGGCGAAGCGATTGCGCAACACTTTGGTCTTCGAGGCATGCATCTCCCGTCCTGCATTATTTCCTCTCCATCGAGTAGCTGCATCATTTAACATGTAGTGTAGATAATAATGCGGAAGAAATGTAATGTTCGCCCATCACGTGTGATGAAGACCACTCTCTCCGTTCAGCCGTGTAGACAATGTTTTCCCTTTACTCTGTCCACTGAAATGGGTGACTTGTGATGTGATTTGGATTAAAGTGAGGAAGATTTGCACAACATATCAACCAAACTCTCTCGTCCTGGGCTACCTTTGACCAGTTGCCAGACATTATCTAAACGACTGGACATAGAATGGATGAAGATTATTCCTCAGGGTTTACTCCCGACGACTTTCCCGTAAACAGGTATCCCACAAGACAGCGGTGGCGTAACATCCAAAAGGTTAAGAATGTAGGATGACCAGGACTAAATCTCTATGTTCATAACACTGGCACATGAAACTGTAAGTACCAAATAATGTTCCAGATATTCACAAAGTGTTGTCACAGAGTGAAAGTCAAAGCCGCCCACTTAGTGACAGACGCACTATGACTATAGCGGATTGCATGAAACCTACAGCAGACAGCGGAGGTAATCCAGCCAAATTGTGATGATGTGAGCGTACCAACGATACAAGTATAAAACATTTCATCAATGAAATATCACTGAATAACTAGTCAAATGATGCTCGTAATCCGTTTGCTCCAACTGGATAATGCAATACCACACGATATTAGGATGCCAAGTATCATAGACAAAGATCACCAGCGTTACAGTAGACAGCCGTCTAATCCACAAAATAGCTATGGTCATATCAAATGTCACAGGAAAATATTGGCGAACGCATTGATTGCGCGAGCCTTTAGATGACGAAATGCGCAGCAACTATAATAACACGCGTCCATTATCTGTAAGCAAATAGCGGTTGAAAAATCCTCTTTTTAGTTTGCACTGTGATATAAACTGAATTTGTTCATCATCATCATCGTCAATCCACCTGAGTCGTTAGACGTCGTGGGGAGGTGTAGTTTTATATCGGGCGCCATTTTGTCGCCTATATCATTGTAATTCTATTTCTTCATTGACTCACTAACACCATCTATCCATCGCTTTCATGGTCTGCCTCTTGCTCTGCAGCCCTGCAGTCTATTATTGTAGATACGAGCAACTGGTAACTTTGGTTGCATTTTTCTCAGGTTTCTGAACCATTTTATTCTCTACCCTCCCATGTATTCTGTGCACGGTGTTGTACCCACCCTCCCATGTATTCTGTGCACGGTGTTGTACCCACCATTCCATGTATTCTATCCACGGTCTTGCACCCACACGTCTATGTTACCACTTCGATTGGTATCCTGTCGAGTCCTGTAACCCGGACAGCTTTTCTCAAACTGGATTTGATTCCACCTGTAGATAGAAAGTCTGGACACCTGCTACTGGTGTGTTGGAAGAACTATAAAGGTATAATGACTAACGAGAAAAGAATGAAAAATTATTAAACAGACAGTCGAAGAAAGATATGGTTTAAGAACTTACTTCTGCACGATGACTGTGTTGGTCGCTGGTGCTCCTCCTACAACCACAACGTTCGTCGACGATTGCTGAAGAAAAACAGAAAAAAATTGACATTTTCATGAATAAACAAATACATTTTTTTTGGGAACTGTTTCTCCGTTAAGAAGATATTGATGTTGCTGATGATCGTGTTGAATGGTCACAACGAGTAAATTTACTTTTCCGTACATCTTGAAAAAAACGTCAAGTGGCGGGTTGCAATAGAGTGCTGATGAAGGTGGGCTGGGCTCCATCAGACGGTTGTGCTTTGCTTGGCTTCCTCTGCCTTACGCTCATTACCATGGAGATCGGGTCGATCCACATCTTATTAGCCAGACTTGAAGTATTGCGTTTTTGTGTTCTGTTGGTTGTTTTGTTATTTGTGCATAGTTGGCTTTTTTCATTTTTATTTTTTATGAAACGTTTGATACGTTTATTTGTGCTGTTCATCATTTGATCACGTATTTTTTTGTAATGACATTGAAAAAAACCAAGTGGTGAATGCTTGGAATATATTGGCACAAGAAATAGTGGAGACATGGTCCATTAATGCATTCAAGAATAGATTGGATGCGCATAGTTATTTTTAGATCAAGTGAAAGTACAAGAAACTGGTTGTATGCAAACTCTGTAGAGCCTTCTAAACCAGTATAAAGGCGTTAAGTTAAGCTGGTCCGCATTCACTTCCAGTGTAAACAGCACATATAAACTGTCAAGTTTGCAAAATTACATTATCCTCCGATTCATAGTTTCCTTAGTAGACCGTTGAAAAGTTGGCGGGTCTGATACGGAATCCGTTCAGAGTTTATCAGCGAGCGGTATATCGATTTCTAACAGCTGAAGAATGTGGACAAGTTGACATCCATATTAGTTTCTTTTCCCTTGTCGCCTTCTAAAACGTCGTTGTCTCAAGAAGTTACAATTAAATTTAGTCTCCAGGCAGACGTTGCAGTCGTGGATGAAGTGTTAAGGACTACATAATACTAGACTTAAGCTATTTAAGACATGTGGTAGTCGATTAGCTTCACCGCTGGGGTCGTTCTTTCTCTAACACACACAAGCAGTGTTACTTCCCTTTTTGAACACACACACGCACACACACACACACTCACACACACACACGCACATATACACTCACACAAGCAGTGTTACTTCCTTTTTTGACTACACACTTTCTGCTACTTTTTTCTTTCAGCACACACAACCTGTGCTACTTTTCCCTTTTATCACATACAACTTATGTTACGTCTCTCTTTTATCACATTCAACATTTGTTACTTCTGTCTATTATCACATACGGCTTCTGTTACTTCTCTCTTTGATCACATAACTTGTGTTACTTCTCTCTTCGATTACAAGAGGCACATGTAATTGCTCTCTTTCAGTGAACATAATTGTTTTTACTTCTATTTTCAATCACAGACGACGTGTTTCTTCCATTGTTCAGCACACATAACTTTTGTTACTCCTCTCTTTCAGCACACATCATTTTTGTTACTTTTCTCTTTCAGCACACATAACTGGTCAAAATAAATGAGGAAAAATCAACATGTACGATATTCTCGCTTTCAAATAAATGCCAGAACACCAAAATAAGTCTTAACGGCAAATATCTGCGGCCAAACGACAACCCAAACTACCTGGGAGTCATTTTTGATCGGCGCATGACATGGAAAAGTCAGATCGAGAGAAACCGAATGAGAGCCAGACAAAGAATGGCAATCATGAGGAAACTTGCTGACACAAGCTGGGGAGCAGACGAAAGTATACTAAAGAAACTGTACACTGGAAGAGTGAGACCAGTTCTCGAGTATGGCATTGCGGTATGGACAACAGCAGCAAAGGCGAACTGTGATAAAATTTGCAAACTCCAAAACCAAGCAATGAGAGTAATAACAGGAGACATGAAGTCAACGCCAATTGTAGAACTTGAAAAGATTACAAATCTGCAATCCATGACCGACAGAAGAGACTGCAGAGCCCAGCAGCAAGCAGAGAAACTCAGAAGACTGACAGACCATCCAATGCATCAGGGACTAACTAGATTTGGAAATGGGAAACTAAAGCAGAGAAACTTTGCAGAAATAGCCAAAGCAAAGATGAGCGAAGACCCTATGAACACATTAACACCAAAGCCCATCCCTACTGTACGCAAACCTACCTGGAGGCAGCAAATATTTTCGGAGGTGGTAGAAAATATTCCAGGAATTGGAAACAAGAGCAGCCAGACTGAAAAAGAAAGAAGAGACATAACCCTGAGGTACATAAAGACCCATGCATACACCGACGGTTGTGTAACAAACACAACACAGAACGGAGGGGCAGGGGTATTCCTGAGCCTACCAAATGGTAGGGAAAAAAAACACTGTCAGTGGCAACTGGAAAATACTCAAGCAATTTCAGAGCGGAGGCAGAGGCACTGAGAGCTGCAGTAGAAGAAATGGTGACAGGCAAAAGAAATGACAGCCATATATTCCTGTTTACAGATGCCCTGGCCGAAGTAACAGCACTAAAAAGCCAGAACAATACTGAACTTAATGATTTAAGAGCAGTACTCTGTCAACTATGCCAGCAGTCCGCACCAAAAAGAGTAGTGGTACAGTGGGTTCAATCCCACTGTAACATCCAAGGCAGCGAGGAGGCAGACAGACTGGCAAAAGAAGGTGCAATACTACCAGAACCAGATCCTAGTGTGACCTACGAAGAGTCCAAAAGGCTTATTAGAGCTAGATACATGACCAAATGGGAAACAGAACATACTGGCTACACAAAAAACGATGCCTATTACCAGTTGAACAGAAGAGAGCAGGTCGTGGTCTTCAGACTCCACACAGGCCACAACAGACTGAGGTACCACCTATTCAATAAACTGAAGATAGGTGGCACTGACGAATGCCCGTGTGGTACCGGGAAAATGACCGCTGAACACTTGCTGCAAAACTGCCCGACATACGAGGATCAGAGAAAGCACATGTGGCCATCACAAGTGGCAACACTAGACAAGCTCTATGGCAGTATCGACAGCCTCAGGATGACGGCTGCTTTTTTCGAAAAAATAAAGGTTGACGTTTGACAGCGTACGAAGAAGAAGAAGAAGAAGAAGAAGAAGAAGAAGAAGAAGAAGAAGAAGAAGAAGGAAAAGAAGAAGAAGAAGAAGAAGATTACAAGAGGCACGTTTTTCTTCCATTTTCAATCACAGACGACTTTTGTTTCTTCCATTGTTCAGCACACATAACTTTTGTTACTTTTCTCTTTCAGCACAAATAACTTTTGTTACTTTTCTCTTTCAGCACACATAACTTTTGTTACTTTTCTCTTTCAGCACAAATAACTTTTGTTACTTTTCTCTTCCAGCACACATTCCTTTTGTTATTCCTGTCTTTCAGCACACATAACTTTTGTTATTCCTGTCTTTCAGCACACTCAACTTCTGTTACTTCTCTCTTTCAGCACACACAACTTTTGTTACTTCTCTCTTTCAGCACACATAACTTTTGTTATTCCTGTCTTTCAGCACACTCAACATTTGTTACTTCTCTCTTTCAGCACACTCAACATTTGTTATTCCTCTCTTTCAGCACACATTTGTGCTGCTTTCCTCAATCAATACACGCATTGTGGATTAGCCCTCGTTGTTTTTACTTGCGCCATTTGCCAAAACTTCAGAATACAAGGATGTAACAGATGTCCCCATTGATTCCTATTGCAGCTATCTGATTCACCGTTGACAGGCAACACGCATAAATGTACATTTATTTAAACTGTTCCTATTATTCTGTAATCACACACAACGCAGGTTGCATCTCCGTTTGAATACTAACAACTTATGTGATCTTTACATTTCGATGATGTGACGCCGAAAGTTACAACCAAGACACAAGTGACACGTAAGAAGAAGAAGATGAAATGCTGCAAATCAGTTTAACCCTCTTTTCATAGAACAAACAAAAGAATTCAACCAAGTCTGGTTAATTATTTTCCAAACTGCCCTACAACTAATGTTGTGTCACATTTTATAGTGTGTATTATCCTCTTGTGTTATTACAAAAGATGCAATTCCAAAAGGTGTTATTTCAAAAGATATAATTCCAAAAGATGTAATTCTAAAACATGTTGCTATTTCACTAGATGTTATTCCAACGGATGTTATTTCCAAAGATGTTAGTGCAAAAGATTGTATTACAAAAGGTGTTATTTCAAAAGATGTTATTACAAAAGATATTACAAAAGATATTATAAAAGATGTTATTCCAAAATATATAACTTCAAAAGATATTATTTTAAAAAACCTTATTTCAAACAATGTTATTGCGAAAGATGTTATTCCAAAAGGTGGAAACATAGTATTTATGATTGACAGATCATGAAAAGCACATAGGCTCAGCAATTATTGTTCTTTACTTTCCCACACTGTGTGCTCGAAGTTGCCACCCACCCCATTCTCCAGGAATGATGGTCAGAACTGACACTAGCATTGAGACACATTAAGCCCTACACCATATTCGTGGACGATTGCACCCTCAACACTTGCTCATAAAAGATATGCAGTCCACCATGACGGAGTTTTCTGAGGCATGCAATAACTTTGGTCTCACGATCAAGACTAGGGAACCGGGGGTACTCTTCCAGCCTGCTGTACATCAAATAAAACATGACTGTACCGAACTAACGTCTTCAGGTAGTCGCTAGCTTCACCTACCTAGGTAGTGTCCTCACCAGGCAGTCGTTAGCTTCACCTACCAAGGCAGTGCCCTCACCAGGCAGTCGCTAGCTTCACCGACCTAGGCAGTACCCTCACCAGGCAGTGGCTAGCTTCACCTACCTAGGTAGTACCCTCACTAGGCAGTCGCTAGCTTCACCTACCTAGGCAGTACCCTCACCCGGCAGTTGCTAGCTTCACCTACCTAGGGAGTACCCTCACCAGGTAGTCGCTAGCTTCACCTACCTAGGCAGTACCCTCACCAGGCAGTCGCTAGCTTCACCTACCTCGGTAGCACCTTTACTAGAAAAGCGAATACGACAGTGAGGTCAATAATTGGTTTGCTAAGGCAAGCTTTGCGTTTGGAAGGCTCCCAAAAAACGTCTGGAACCGACAAGGCATCAGTGTCATCAGCAAGATAAATGTACAAAAGGCTGAGATATTATCCATTTTGCTGCGTGTCTGTGACATATGGACACTGCATAGGAGATATGCCAGACAGCTCAATCGTTTTCCCTTGAGATATCTGTGTAGGTTGCTAAGGACCATGTGGTAGGATAAAGTGACTAACTCTGAAATTCTAAGCAATACTAATATGTTGAGCATCCATACACTTCTGAAATTGGCTTAGCTAAGATGTACGGGACATGTTGTTCGCATGTCAGATAAGTGCATGTCAGATGAGTGCATGTCAGATGAGTGCATGTCAGATGAGAGCATGTCAGATGAGAGCATGTCAGATGAGTACATGTCAGATGAGAGCATGTCAGATGAGTACATGTCAGATGAGTGCAGTCAGATGAGTGAATGTCGGATGAGTGCATGTCAGATGAACGCATCACCAAGCAGCTGTTATACGGTGAGTTCAAAAGAGGCAGACGCCGACGAGAAGACCACAAAAAACGTTACAGAGGCTCCTTGAAAGTCTTTGAAATTCTTCAATATTGATGTCCCTTCCTGTGAGAGGCTTGTATAAGATCTAACCACTTGGCGATGTAGTATCATAATAGCTGTCCATCGTTGTCGATGAGGACCGCCGACATCATCCTTGTCACAGATTTCCCTGTTGGGTGTGGGTGCGCATGTGGCTGAACAGGCCAATGCGAGCACGAAAACATCTGCTACATATCGGGCACACGAGGTTTGTAGAAGGTGTTGGTGTTCCCGCTGCTCGAGATTTCCACGTCTCGCGTCTGTTCTGGGCTTTCACAACACGGTCATCTTCACCGGCAGCTACACCCGATTTGACTGCGCTTCTCCAGTCAGATCTGTTTTGCGCAAGACATTTCCAGGTTTCGATGTCTATCTGGCAACTTTTTAGTACTGAGTCCTTCAGACCGTCTTTAAAAGGTTTCTTTGGGGGCCCTCTCTCGCGCCATCCCTCTCTCAGCTCGCCGTAGAGAAGCTTCTTCGGGAGCCGCTCGTCTGACATACGGACGAGGTGTCCGGCCCATCCTAGTCGTGCTTTTTCTAGCAGTGCATGGATGCTGGGCATGTTAGCCCTCGAGAGAACCTCGATGTCAGTGGCACGATCTTGCCATCGGATGTGGAATATTCGCCTCAGGCAACCTGTGTGGAAGTGGTTTAACCTCCTTGCATGTCCAGAGTATACAGTCCAGCTTTCGCAAGCGTATAGTAGGGTTGGAATGATGGTTGCACGGTAGACTTTGAGTTTGGTCTTGACGCTGATGCCACGACGTGCCCAGACCATCGAGCGCATTATACCAAATGCTGTGCTGGCCTTTGCTATTCTGCGTGCCACCTCATCGTCTAGGCTGACAGATCTCGATAGCGTGCTGCCCAGATATGTGAATTTGTCTACGGCATTCAACGTCTGCCCGCTGACTGTAGTCTCTGGTTTTGTGTACGGCATGCCTGGTGCTGGTTGGTACATGACCTCTTTTGTTTTGGCATTTATGGTCAGGCCAAAATTTTAGCATGCGGCAGAGAACTGGTCAATTCCAACCTGCATGTTCAGTTCTGAGTTGCTCATTAGAGCGCAGTCGTCAGCAAATACAAGTTCTCTGATTATGTGGCCAGCCACTTTGGTTTTGGCCTTCATTCTTCTGGAATTGAGTAACTTGCCATCTGTGCGGTACTTTATGGGTATTCCAAGCTCCAATGATCTGAAGGCGTCTGTCATCGTGGCCGCGAACATCATGCTGAACAAAGTCGGGGCGAGTACAAATCCTTGTTTTACTCCGTTTGATACTAGAAACGTTTTAGCGATTGCACCGCTGTCCAGTACACGAGCACACATGCCTTCGTGTAGCTGTTTCACCATTGTTATGAACTTGTTGGGGCAGCGAAACTTAGACATTATCATCCACAGCCCTCATCTATTTACTGTATCAAATGCCTTTGTCAAATCAATAAATGTGGTGCACAAGGCCTGATTTTGTTCTCGACACTTCTCTTGTACTTGGCAAGCGGAAAAAATCATGTCCACTGTTCCTCTTCCGGCTCTGAATCCACATTGGCTTTCTGGGAGATGGTGGCTTTGTTCAAGGTGTTTGTTGAGCCTGTTTAGCAGTAAGCGAGCTAGGATCTTGCCTGCTACGGAGAGTAGCGATATTCCACGATGATTGTCGCATTCCTGACGGTTGCCTTTTCTTTTGTACAGGTGAACGATTGAGGCGGCCTTTAGCTCCTGCGGAATTTTACCTTCAGCCCACATGTGACAGAAGAGTTCAGTGATCCTTCTGGTGAGGGATGGGCCAGCTGTCTTATATACCTCTGCTGGTATTGCATCAGCTCCTGGAGCTTTTCCTATAGATAGTGAACTGATTGCCCTGTCGACTTCCTTCTCAGTAATGACTTCATCCAACGCCTGGTTCAGTTCCACTTGCGGCATTCGCCGGATAGCCTCTTCATTTATGGACGATGGATGGTTTAGTATTTTGCAGAAGTGGGCTGCCCATCTGTCTAGAATCTGAACCTTATCTGTTAGCAGTACCCCATCCGCACTGCGAACTGGAGTATTACTAGAGGGCTGCGGGCCGTAGAGAGCTTTCAGTGCCTCGTAAAACCGTTTGGTGTCATGACGCTCGGCGAACATCTCAATTTCGTCAGCTCTTTTGCTGAGCCAGGAGTCTTGCATCTCTCTAAGCCTGGTCTGGACAGCTTTGCGAGCAGTATTGAATTCAGCTTTTGCTGCCGGAGATGGTGTGTCCCTCTGGTATTCCCTGTGCGCTTCATGTTTTGCATCGAGACGGCCCTGTATTTCCAGATCGTTCTCATCAAACCAGTCCTTATGCTTGCGCGTGAGTGGGCCAATGTGTTTAACAGCTGTATCGTAGAGTGTGTTTCTCAATGATGCCCAGTTCTCTTCGATGTCGTTCTTTTCAAAACGAAGCTCAGATAGTCTGCCCTCAAGCTCTTCATGGAAGCCTCCTCTCGTGGGTTCGTATTTCAGATGAGAGACATTTAGCCTCCTCAGTGGTTTCTTTCCCTGGGGGCGCATTTTGGGCTGGATCTTGAAGTTTAGCTTGGCAATGACAAGTCGATGGTCGGTCCAACATTCTGCACCACACATGCTCTTCGTTACCATAGCATCCGCTCGATCCCTACGTCTGATGATAATATAGTCAATGAGGTGCCAGTGGCGAGACCTTGGGTGCATCCATGTGGTTCTATTTCGGACAGGTAGTCGGAAAGCCGTGTTTGTAATGAGTAGTTCATTTGCGGCACATGTCCTCAGAAGGAGCAGTCCGTTACTATTGCATTTTCCGATACCATGCCTGCCAATGGCCCCCTCCCAGGCTGTATGGTCTGTGCCAACCCTAGCGTTAAAATCACCGAGGATGACCAGTTTGTCAGATTTGGGGACTGCAGCGATGAGCGCCTCAAGGTCCTCTTAAAACTTATCTTTTGTTTCCTGAGGATTTGTCATTGTGGGTGCGTATGCACTGATGAGTGTTGCATGGCGCCCTCCTATTAGGGGGAGACGCAGTGTAATCATGCGGTCATTAATTCCTCTGGGCATGCTTGTGAGCTTGTCAACCATGTTGGTCTTGATGGCAAAGCCAACTCCAGCTTCACGGCGTTCTTCTTTGCTGCGGACGCTCCAGAAGAAAGTATAACCAGCGCCTTCTTCTGTGATCTGCCCTTCCTCTGCCAGTCGTGTCTCGCTTAGGGCAGCTATGCAGATGTTGTATCTAGCCAGTTCCCTGGTGATCAGTGCTGTCCGTCGTTCGGGTCTGTTTGCTTTGGTGTTGTCCAGTAGCGTGTGGACATTCCATCTTGCAAGCGTGATGGGTAGTTTTCTGACTGTTCCGCAGCTGCAGATTGGGGGCTCTGCCAGTTGCGAGCTGCTAGTCAGGGTGTGATCTGTAGGGTGATGTCGTGAGTTGCGCATTGTGTTTATAGTGAGGGAGATGTGCGCAGGATCTTCCTCACTCTCTCGTCCGGACTCAACATGTTCTAGAGGCAAGACATTGTCAAGACTTCTAGTGAAGGGTTCGGATGCAGACAGTATGGTGTCAGCGTGTGCCTCATTTTCTCGGTAGCCCTTCCCTTCTCTTTTATCGCTGGGGTGGAGCTTTGAGGTATCTGTTTCTGAGTGCATTTGTTTGTGTATTCTTCTTCCACCTCTCGTTCCTCTGGTCTTCCGCCTTGATTGTATACTTGTGAGTTCCGATGCCTCCTCGGGTAAGTGTATTTTCAGCACACGCAACAGATGTAGATCTGAGTTTGAAGGGACGTAGTGTGCTGATCGAAGCGCGATGAGCTCCTTCCTGAAGTACCGTATGTTTGACGGGGTCAGGATGACCTCCTTCGTTTCAGTGTTCATGCTTCGTTATCTGGGTCACGATACAGCACGGAGCGACACTAGCCTTTGACCGGGTCAAGTTTCGGCCACGTTTTGTCCCATCGAAACTGTACACATTAGTCTACCTTTCACGACTAAAAATACACTGTTATATACTTCGTTGCATCACTTCTTTCACATTAGTATCATGGAAGGTGCTCATAGAGCAGAGAGTACAACCATCGCAGAAACTCAGCAAAAGCGTGTTGCACGAAAAAACAAAAATCTGAATGATTTCACAACCAGCTTCGCGCATGTGTGCCCTGCATGTAGCAAGGTGTGTCGTTCCAGGATTGGTATTTACAGCTATCAACGAACACATTTCGTAGCAATAGTAAGATGCTGATGCTATCGCCATCTTTGCTTGCAATTGGGCAATTATTATTCCAAAAGCAATTATCACATTTTAACAAATAAAGGAAGTCCAAGGTTTGACCTATCTGGGAGGCTGTTTAACCAAAATATAAAGTTTGTGCTGCTACATGGCTCTGAGACATGGCATGTGACTAAGGGTATCGCATCCAGACTGCTGACGTTCATGAACGAGTGTCTCCGGCGCATCCTGCGTGTTAGAAGACAAAACTTTCTTACTTATTTACTTAGTCGCTCCTCTTCTACCGTGAGATGTGGAGGTTTTCCAGAGAAAACGCCACACTGTTCTATCCGCCGTCTTTTTCCTGGCCTCTTTTCAATCCAGCCCTCGATCACTTAGGGACTGTCGTATGTTGTCTTCCCAACGTACTTTGGGACGTCCTCGGGGTCTGCATCCTTGACTTGTTATCTCCCATGACCGCTTTGGTATCCGATCTTCTTCCATTCTACAGACATGGCCAAACCACTGTAGCTGGAACTGCTCCACTCGTGTCTGCAGGGGTTGAACTTCAAGATTGCTACGTATTTAGAAGACCAATTGTAAGGGCAAACAGAGATCTGTATGAAAGAACACGGCAACATCGTTAAACAGCGGGAAATTTGGGAGATAAAGTGGGAATGGATAGGACACAATCTCATAAAGAAGCCAGACAACACAACCAGATATACACTTGATTAGAACCCACACGAGAAGAGATGAGTGGAAAGGTCAAGAAAGACACGGCAGCGAACAGTCAAGAAGGAAGTCAGGCCAATGAGCGTCTCGTGGGCGGAATTCAATAATCGCACAGAATAGGAACAGATAGAAAACATATGTTGCAACTCTGTGCTCCAAGGGGAACCAGGAAGGTAAATGATGAACAAATAAAGGATAATACGTTTCTAGCACTCAGCTTGATAGTAACCGTCATGTTGTGCAATTGTATATGCACGTAGCCAGTCCACCCGGCGCCCAATATT
>JAVGWX010000021.1:50635221-50712238 GCA_036924085.1 Ariolimax columbianus
CCGACATACGAGGATCAGAGAGAGCAGATGTGGCCATTGCCAGTGGAATTGCAAGACAAGCTCTATGGTAGTGGCGAGAGTCTCAGGATGACCGCCGCTTTTTTCGAGAAAATAATGGTTACTGTCTGACTGTGTACGCAGAAGAAGAAGAAGAAGAAATCCGGTGCGGAAAATATATATCCGGTGCCAATATAGATATGTTTTTGTTTGGGGTGGATTATAACGCAAGTACCAAGGAATGACGTTGTGCTTGGCTACAATACAGTTTTTACTTAATTATTTAAAATAAAATTATATCGAATTGTCCTTCCCCATAACCCGAAATGGAATGTCCCGTTACAGTTATCAGCCATGGCCTACTTTAGATATTTAGAGTCAAATAAGTATGGTGGGAACCCTCGGAGCTCTGTTTGGGGTGAATTAAGACGCCAAACGTACCCCTTTTTTAATAGCTTCACCCGACACACACCTGAAAGGGACTATTCGCTGTTCCCTGTGCAGACCATAATAGGCATGGAGCACGCCAGCCGTTATGTAGGTCATTCTCAGAATGTCAGGTCGACCCATACAAACATTAAGATAACACATGTTACCAGCGCCGCGCCTGTATTGAATATTTTCAACAAAGAGCTTGCGGCCTGGATTGTGAATGTACGCCTGAAGCTCTATCGTTCAAGGCTTCACTGACCAAGTAGTATAGTCTCTTCACCCTTCAACATTCGTAGAATTAAATAGATGTTTCCCATTGAACGCTGATATGACCGTGGGGAAATCGTGACAGAACTAAAGCCACACACACAAAAAACAGTCAATAATTATTTGAATATTTTGAGACCAAGATTTAATGTCTTGGGATTCCACAAATACGATCAAATGCCGTTCCGCATTTCGTTCAGATCAACATTGAAAAAGATGAAGGAATACCGTCTTCTTAATATTCTTCGTTCGTTGTCAAACCTCCGCTACCAAACCCTGAAAAGGGTTTTCTAAGTATCAGGATGTTGTACAGAGAACAGAATGCGCTGTGTCGAAAGGTACAGCTTGGTTGCGATATTTGCACTTTTCGGTCCAACACATCCGACTTCAGCAGGCATTTTTTTAGTACCGAGTTAGCCTTTTCTCTTAGATCCCTTCTTCTTAGCCAGTCTGCTCTTTTGCAGCCTGTTATCCAGGATTTCCGAGGGGAGGTGTAGAAGTATATTGGCAGCTCTGGTTCGCTGGCCCCGACGCTAGCAGTCAGCTTTGGGTCGCCAGCCCTGACGCTAGCAGTCAGCTATGAGTCGCTGGCACCGACGCTAGCAGTCAGCTAAGGGTCTTTTGCCGTGACGCTAGCAGTCAGCTATGGGTCTCTGGCCCTGACGCTAGCAGTCAGCTATGAGTCTCTGGCCCTGACGCTAGCAGTCAGCTATGGGTCGCTGGCCCTGACGCTAGCAGTCAGCTATGAGTCTCTGGCCCTGACGCTAGCAGTCAGCTATGGGTCGCTGGCCCTGACGCTAGCAGTCAGCTATGGGTCTATTTCCCTGACGCTAGCAGTCAGCTATGGGTCGCTGACAGCTGCAGCTCATACGCTACTCAGTATCTTGAGCCTAGATCCCACCTGAAGTAGAGACTTCGCCGCACAATGAAGTAACTTACACTTCAACTTCGATAAACATTATTTGTGACGAGAATATCTTTATCCTTTACATATAAGGCGATATATTTTAAAGAAGGTCTTCCGTGTGATAATATAGCAGGAAAAGATAAGCATGTCAAGACGTATTACGTCATTATCTATCTTCTTCGCGTCATTATCTATAATGTAGTTATAATTCTTTCATTTTCACTCCAATTTCAGCTTTGGTGGGATGTTTCGTGGCATCAACAATAGTGTCAGCTGTAGAAGACCTATCTATCTTCACTGAAAACAATGAAATACAACGCTCATAACACTGAAACCCCAACACAAAAATAGGAAACATCTAAAAAAAATGATACTTCACCACAAAAAATAGTGAATAATGCACCACCAATACTTAATACCACCCTATAAATACTACAACATTACCACAACAAAACATGACATCAACCAAAATGAGCAATCACCACCCTACAAAAATATGACACACCACCCTACAAAAATATGACACACCACACCAAAAGCATCGAAGCATCAGGCAATACCATGGGAAGGCAACGCTCAAAAGATTGTAATACCGTGGGAAGGCAATGCTCAAAAGATTGTAATACCGTGGGAAGGCAAAGCTCAGAAGACTAATACCATGGGAAGGTAATGCTGAAAAGATTGTAATACCGTAGAAAGACAATGCTAAAAAAAACTAATACCATGGGAAGGCAATTCTAAAAACAAACGGAACTACCACACCGAATGCATTGAAACGCCAACATATGAACATTGACAGAAACAATCACAAACATCGGTGCAATGAAATCAGAAAAACCCCAGTGAAGTGAAAATCTAAAAATACCCAATCCAAAAGTGTAGCATGTTTAAACACGTGCAATCAATAACACAGCTTACCATTTGCTGCATAGGTGCTGGCGGGGGATAGTAGCCCTGCGGTGGGGGGTAGTATCCTCCTTGGGGCGGTGGATATCCTCCTTGGGGCGGTGGATATCCTCCCTGAGGCGGCGGATACCCTCCCTGAGGCGGTGGATATCCTCCTTGGGGTGGTCCAGCATATGGAGGAGGGTTCTCTTTGTTGTCCATTGTGCTTCGTGTAGGCTTAGAAGGAAGACGGGAGATTCGTGAGGTCAGGTCAGGCTGTTAAGACATGTCAGATAATGTGATTGGTGATGTGAGGCTAGGCTGATAGACAAGGAACTTATAGACAGACATATAATCTAGGCAGACAGGGAACAGACAGACAGGCAGCCAGATATAATCTAGGTAGGTAGACTGGGAACAGACAGACATATATAATCTAGGTAGGTTGACTGGGAACAGACAGACATATAATCTAGGTAGGTAGACTGGGAACACAGACAGACATATACAATCTAGGTAGGTAGACTGGGAACACAGACAGACATACAGGTATAATCTAGGTAGGTTGTTGTTTGCGAATGCCCACAATGAGGACGTTTACTCTTTTGTGCGCCTATAATCTAGGTAGGTAGACAGGGAACATACAGAGAGACAGATATAATCTAGGAAGAGAATATACAGACAGACAGATACAATCTATGCAGACAGCGAACATACAGAAAGATATCTTCTAGGCAGACAGGGAACAAACAGACATAATCTAGGCAGACAGGGAACATACCGACATAATCTAGGCAAACAGGGAACATACAGACATAATCTAGGCAGACACGGAACATACAGACATAATCTAGGCAGACAGGGAACATACAGACATAATCTAGGCAGACAGGGAACATACAGACATACAAATATAATCTAGGCCGACAGGGAACATACATACAGACATACGAATATAATCTAGGCAGACAGGGAACATACAGACATACAAATATAATTTAGGCAGACAGGGAACATACAGAAAGATATAATCTAGGCAGACAGGGAACATACAGACATAATCTAGGCAGACAGGGAACATACAAACATAATCTAGGCAGACAGGGAACATACAGACATACAAATATAATCTAGGCAGACTGGGAACATACAGACATACAAATATAATCTAGGCAGACAGGGAACATACAGACATTCAAATATAATTTAGGCAGACAGGGAACATACAGACATACAAATATAATCTAGGCAGACAGGGAACATACATACAGACATACGAATATAATCTAGGCAGACAGGGAACATACAGACATACAAATATAATTTAGGCAGACAGGGAACATACAGAAAGATATAATCTAGGCAGACAGGGAACATACAGACATAATCTAGGCAGACAGGGAACATACAAACATAATCTAGGCAGACAGGGAACATACAGACATACAAATATAATCTAGGCAGACTGGGAACATACAGACATACAAATATAATCTAGGCAGACAGGGAACATACAGACATTCAAATATAATTTAGGCAGACAGGGAACATACAGACATACAAATATAATCTAGGCAGACAGGGAACATACAGACATACAAATATAATCTAGGCAGACAGGGAACATACAGACAGACAAATATAATCTAGGCAGACAGGGAACATGCAGACAGACAAATATAATCTAGGCAGACAGGGAACATACAGAAAGATATAATCTAGGCAGACAGGGAACATACATACATACAAATATAATCTAGGCAGACAGGGAACATACAGACATACAGATATAATCTAGGAAAACAGGGAACATACAGCCATACAGATATAATCTAGGAAGACAGGGAACATACAGACATACAGATATAATCTAGGAAGACAGGGAACATACAGACATAATCTTGGCAGACAGGGAACATACAGACATACAGATATAATCTAGGAAGACAGTGAACATACAGACATACAGATATAATCTTGGCAGACAGGGAACAGTAAAAAAAAAATGTAAAAATCCCGTCACGCCACGCGGAGCATAGGAAACATGGTGTTAGGCCGATGTTATTTTGTCATGCACGGCACTTAGTGGATGATGTAGTCAGCTTCACGCCGGCCGCCTTTACTTCCCGGACTGAACCGGTACCCATTTAAGGCTGGGTCGACCCGAGAGCCATTGCGGTCTGAAAAAACATTTCCGCTTCAAATGGGGAACCCAGGACCACTCAGATACAAAGCCAGCGCGCTAACCACTGCGCTACGAGCGTCACTTGACGCGGAACAGACACACAGATATATATCTACGAAGACAGGAAACAGACAGACAGGCATATATAATATAGATAGACAAGGAACAGATAGACACACTTTATCTAGGTAGGTAGACAGGAAACAGACTGTATCCATGTAGGTAGACAGGTCAGGTCAGGTCAGGTCATCCCGTAACCGGTGAGGTCGTTGGGGCACACATGAAGACATCCTCACAACTCCACGCCATCCCTCTCTGTCAGAAGCCGCTGTCTGTGACTCTTCTGGTCGGAGACTGGTCCATTCTTTTATGTCGTCCTCCCACCTCTTTTTGGGCCGGCCTCTTCGTCATCTGCCTTGCACCTTTTCGTGGAGGATCGTATTTGCAAGACCATTTGATCTCGATATGTGACCGTACCAAGCAAGTTTCCTTCTTTTGACAGTTGCCAAAAGGTCTTCAAAGGGCCATATTGCTGTTGTAATTCTATCTCGTATTTCCTCATTTGTAACTCGATCTGTGTACGTGACGTTTAAAAGTCTCCGGAAACATCTCATCTCCAAGGCATGTATCCTTCGCTGAAGGTCAGCTGTAACTGTCTCTGTCTCACAAGCATAGAGGAATATTGACAGGACCAATGTACGCATTAATCTGATTTTCGTGCTTAGTGCTAATCGTTTATCTTGCCAGATTTTGTTAAGACGCGCACGTGCTGTTATAATATGTGCTATTCTGGCACCTCACATTTTGATCCTTCGTCACTGACAATCGAACCCAGATATTTAAAACGGTCAACCACTTCGAGTTCCTGGCCATTAGCTTTTATCCTGGTATTGAAGCTTTCGGCGTTGTTGGTAATTAATTTAGTCTTTCCAGCGTTTGTCTCCATACCATAGTCAAGAGCTGTTTCATCGAGCCTTCTGACCCATTCCTGGAGTTCTTCTTCTGAACCCGCCAACCCGTAGATGGCATCTGGAAAACGAAGGTTGTTAATCGTTCGGCCCCCTACCTTGACAGTACCAACGTGACCTCCAAGTGACTTCCTCAATATATATATATATATATATATATATATATATATACTTGCATACAAGTTGACAGAGAGACATACAGGCACAGACAGACTCGATGAATAGACACGTACACAGACAATCTGATTGACACCCGCAGAACATATGCATACACAGATAAAACAGTCAACAGGCAGGCTGAAAGGTAACCTGTTCTCCCAATCACGAGCCCAATACTGGCTAGAACCCAAATGAGGACTGAACCTCATTTATATAGCAGGGTAACATAAGAACTGAATCTGCACACTGAGCTGTTGCTGAACGTCTAGCTGCCTTTATGTATCCGCCATTTAAATGTTCCTTTCCAAACCATAAAGGAGAGATAGACAGACACATAGACAGACAGACAGACACATAGACAGACAGACACAGAGGCAGACAGACAGGCAGGCAGGCAGGCAGACAGACAGACAGACAGACAGAGATAGATAGATAGATAGATAGATAGATAGATAGATAGATAGATAGATAGATAGATAGATAGGTGGGAAAGATAGATAGATATATAGGTGGGAAGGCGGGCGGCGAACGGGCGGGCGGATAAATGAATGTATGGAATAAGGCACATGAACGAAAGATAGCCACCTGCGAAATGCAGGTCACTAGCAGCCCCAGAAAAAAACAGAATCACGAATGCGAGTATTCGGGAGAAAGTTGGAACAATTCCCTGACTACAGTGCAAATATCAACAGAGAATGCTTTGGTTTAGCCACATTGTGAGAATGCAACCAGGCCACATTGTTCATGCAACCTTATACGGGAGAACATCAGGAAGAAGGGCGAGAGGTAGACCAAGGGAAAGGTGGACAGACAGTGTAAATAAGACCTGCCGTATAATGGTGAAAATGTTACTTGGGCCACCAGAGAGGCGACAGACAAACACATACCGCGACACAGGGCTACAACCCGGTAGAAAGTGAGACGACAAAAGAAGGAGAAACAGAATCAGCAATTATACTGATTTAATAAACAACAATAATATATGATATTATGCATGGAATTGTGATTATGGAAGGACAGGACAACACGAGCGGGCCATACAAGTAAAAAGATTAGAAAACAGAAAAGACAGGACTAAAGATTAGCCCAATAGAAACATACAGTAAAGTTAACATAAATGTAATAGATTGTGGATCCACAATCCAAAGAACAGGTTTATCTGATACTTGTAACACCATTAAGTAACCTCAATGTTCTTACCCTAGTATAACTGGATTGACAGCTGTTGACCCGTGCTGAGAAAATATTCAACTGCGTGGTCTTCCCTGAAACAAGTTAGATAACTCGAGATGTTCAGTCTGACGCTGTGAAAGTTGATTTGGTTACAAATATTAAAATGGATCGTCCAACGTGAACTAGTGTGAGAGGTTCCGAATATGTGTGTGTGGTAGTTACCGGTATATTGGTATCAAGCGTAGCAGGGGTATCAGGCGTAGCAGAATGTATTAATGGTTGTTTAAGTAGTAACTACAATCATGTATTTCACCATTTTCATTTAAATCGATTAGATTTGTCTCGTTTATATTTACATTGAGAAAATCTTCAGAATGGTTTTTGGAGTGCCTGGTCTAAACATCAATGGAAGTATAATCAACAACCTGAGATATGCTGATGGTACTGTACTGCTGGCTGAAAGGAGGGAAGAAATGCAAGAACTTGTGGAAATAGTCAAAACCATAAGTAATGAATGTGGTTCAGACATTTTCATTAATAAAATACAAGTTATGTACTTTACCAAAACAAACATGCGGCCTAAAACTAATACACGAGAGAATGCTTGATACTAGAACAGGTAGACAGATACTTGTATCTAGAACAGGTAGACAGATACTTGTATCTAGAACAGGTAGACAGATACTTGTATCTAGAACAGGTAATTGCGAGGTGATAGTAGATGTAAGAGAGAAGTGACGAAGAGAATAGGAATGATCAGAAGTGTGTTTAATTTGATGAGGAAAATATTGGCATCCAGGCATCCAGGCAAATAACCAATACATTAACAATGAGGCTTTCATGTGTTATATATATTCAACATTATTATACGAGGAAGACACTATGAACAAACAGTTGGAGAACAAAATAGAGGCCCTCCGAATGTGCTTAAACAGAAAAATGTGTCGCATTTCGTGGGAAGAGAAACACGATCATAGTGACGTCAGGTCGAGAGAAGGCCTGTGTAGAGAATTTTTGACATACATTAAAATTAGACAACTCAAATACTTTGGACATATAAAAAGACTCGATACTTTATTGAAATTAAACTGGAGGGGACGGTTTAAGGTCTGCGGACAAGAGGATGACAGCGTGATAAGGGAGAGAGCAGCATCGAAAGATGAACTAATGTTAGTCTCACCATGTAGCATGTCCTTTATAGAACGTCGCTACCATCACAGTCTGTCTGAGATAAACTCGTTTCCTTGCCAAAGCTCCAGCCTTCGCCACAGTCATACCGAGGCATTCCTGGACATCTTGGTGCCATCGTCTTCTTGGTCTGCCCCTTCCTCTTTTACCTGACACCATACCTTCCATCACTGTTCTCTCGAGACCGTAATGTCTCTTGGTGTGACCAAAGTATTTACATTTTCTGGTTATAATGGAATTGATAAACCAGTTCTCCTCTATGCTCAACTCTTGCCGAATGTCTACATTTGTCTTTTTCTCTGTCCATGGTATTCTGAGGATCTTTCTGTTATATTTTGACTCGAAGGATTCAATTCTTTGTCTGGAAGTTTTGGTAATCGTCCATGATTCGCAGCCATAAGCTGCCACAGGCTCTCAAGACTTTTACTTTTATCATTTTGTTGGTGCTCTGCCATTATTTATCTAAGCTGTTCAGTCTCTGCATTGCCATGGCTAGTTTTCTTCTGATTTCTTTCGAGCAATCGCCATGTTTGTCAATTCTGGAGCCCAGATATTCAAAATGTGTGATCTGATCTATTTCCTCACCACCCACTGTAAATTTATGCCAACATTGTGTTTTGTCGTGGTCATTATCTTTTGTTTTATTTATGTTTATAAACAGGTTTTGATCTTTACTATGTCTATTTACGGCTGAAATTAGCTGCTCTAGCCCTTCTGCACTTCTTGATAGTATCACTGTGTCATCTGCGTATCGTAACTCTGGAATCTCGTACCCGCCAATCGTAAATGGGTCGAAACTTTGAATGTTCTCGTCTTCTCTAACATTTCTCATTTAATATTCCGCATATACGTTGTATAGATAAGGTGACATGATACATCCCTGTCTTACTCCCTTTTATACTGCAAACCAATCTGATGTTTGCCCAGATACTAATATTTGATATTAAATCAAATTGAAATAAATTTGTTAGGGAGTCAGATCAATGTTGTAGTAGACATGTTGTTTTCGTGTGACTCAAAATAAAACTGACCTATATTAGTGTGTCTATGTACGTGTACTTCGCTTACAGTTGTAATGTAGCACTATGGTATTGCTAGTAATCGAAACAGCAGCAAAGATGGCACCGTCCTGGGGGTTCGGATCTACATTGCTCTGGTGGTTTAGTTCATTATGGATGCCCCCAGGCCACGGATTTGTCTGGATAGTCGACGACTTACACTTGTGTTTACTGAAACGCGTCGCTGTTTTTCATTTGAACTGGTTAATTCTTTCGGTCTTTTGTGTGTGTTTTCTTGACTTTTATTTTGCTGGCCTGGACCTCTGATCAGTGTGTATTGCCTGACCAGACGTTAGCCTCATCTTCCACTGGAAATACGTAAAACTGTAAAGAATGTGAAAGTTGACAAAAATGAAGTTCACAATGTTTTGTCAAGCATACTAGAACACCCGAGATCTCAATGCGTCGTCAATATCCCATTTTATCAAGTTCTTTCCATATTTATTTTTCTGCAAAAACATCGAACACAAAAATATTTGATCAACTAATGAAAACAGTAAACTGATGTAATGTTACTATTTTATCAATCAATGTGTGCTTGCCCGTTTTTTATGCGCATGAAATGCATAACCTATTAATCTGAAGCTGAACATTTGTATTTTCCTAAGCCGGTATTTTTGCGTTGCTAATAGAAACTATTTGGACCCTGGATCCGGAAGTGTGGGCACGATATATTGTGTAAGTGTTTATACGTGCGTATTACGGTGTATCTGTCTGCATACATGAGTGTGTGTATATGAGCGTGTATTCGATTGACTTTTGGGTCGTTTACATGTTCACCGTTCACTGAGTCAGGAGACGCACACATTTTCCAAGAAAACGGCAGGTTCACCGCTTTGTGCGAGCTATTTTCAGTTTCATTTTGACGGGTTATAATGATATGCTCTTATATCGGCTATCAACGTTACCTCTGTAGTATTGAGCGACACGTAGATGAAACCATGCTTAGCACAAAAACCTGGAGGACTCCGGTCCAACTTTATCAGCGCACTCGTCATGTGAAGAAAGCTACTGCAACCCGCCACTTAAACGCTCTTTTCGTGGTGCAGGAAAGAGTAAACCAATGTTTCTCAACCCTAACTGAGCTGGCGCCCCCTTTTTAAAAGAAAAATGTGTAAACACCCCCCCCCCCCCCCCACCCCTCCTCCAACAATCATACCCTCCACATCACGTTGAATCATTCGTTTTCAATCATTCATTGAAAGATTGATTTGTTATTTTTTTTAAATCACTTACCAAATAAATTTAGTGTGATCCCGGGGCTTCGCGTGTCTCAGCTAACCGAACATTATCTGGTTCTACTCGTATATTTGTTACAAGAAGTCTCAAGTCTCTCCTGTCATATATTTGTTACAAGAAGTCTCAAGTCTCTCCTGTCATATATTTGTTAAAAGAAGTCTCAAGTCTCTCCTGTCATATATTTGTTACAAGAAGTCTCAAGTCTCTCCTGTCATATATTTGTTAAAAGAAGTCTCAAGTCTCTCCTGTCATATATTTGTTAAAAGAAGTCTCAAGTCTCTCCTGTCATATATTTGTTAAAAGAAGTCTCAAGTCTCTCCTGTCATATATTTGCAATCGATTGCGTTGTTTTTGCGGCAGCATCACTACAGAACTAAATCCTTTCTCTGCTAAATATGATGTTGGAAATTGTGTAATTAGCTGTTTAATTTGTTGCCAAAGAAGAGGATAAATCATGCTAATCTGGATCCACAATTTTTAGTTAGGAACGTTACTAAACCGTGCTTTTGCCTCAAAGTCATTTTGTAGCTCAAGTATGTCTCAAACGGATCAATCACCCATTCTGGCATGTTGAGTTCCTGCAAATTTTTCAATTTGACCATCATATCATTCTTAACAGCCTCCAAATGGCAGCAATACATTTCAAAAGTTGCATCTTTAAAGCCGTCCTTGTCTAACTGCTGCATTACATGGAAACATGTAGTTCACAACGACCAAGCTTATTTCTAAACAATCCCAATTTGCTGATGAGCCCCATAACTCCTGTCACTTTGATAAGTCTGATGTCGTCCCCTGTAGCTGATGAGCCCCATAACTCCTGTCACTTTGATAAGTCTGATGTCGTCCCCCTGTTGCTGATGACAACAACGTCCAGTATCAGAATGGAATTCAAGGTGACGACGTCAACTCTGAGATGGCTATCTGGGGCCTCTTTAATGAGGGTCGTAGTCGTCTATCGCTTTCAATTCTTGCTTGAAGGCGCATAAGGACTCGCTGTGGCATGAGTGGATAGTGGACATAGGAGGTCCTGGAGCTCCAGGACCTTGTGTGGACCTGATCTCCTGACCATGCTGGTGTTTAAAGTCAAGTCAAGTAAAGTAAAGTAAAGTAAAGTAACCCATAGCACTACTGCCGTAGGGGTGTGAGGTGTTAGCGATCTCACATTTCAAAGGCTCGGCTATTTGAGGGCGGTAGCCATCCCTCTCCCTCACCGCTTTTACTTCCCGGACTGAACCGGTACCTATTTAAGGCTTAATCGACCCGGGAGCCATTGCGGTCTGAAAAAATATTACCGCCTAAACTGGGGAATGCACCTAGATCCACTCAGATGCGAAGCCAGCGCGCTAACCACTGCGCTACGCGGCTCCACTGCTGGTGTTTAGGGGAAGGCAAAAGCTGGCATCCTGTCCTTGGAAACACCAGCGGTGGGGACATTGGCAATGGGTAGAGGAGACATTTTGATGCTCATCGGAGACCGTCTTTTGAATGAAGTCGTTGAACCAGGAGTTTGTACAGCCAGCGGGCTACATAAAACATCAGTATCTACACTCTATGTCCTGTGTTGAGAGGGACTAAGTACCTATTGGTCTATCCGGAGCTCAATGCTGTCGACGATTGTTAACAGAACAGAACATTCAATCTGGTAGCACAACTATACAAATAGAACGTATTTCGAAAGCCAAATGATTAATGTAACAGTTTAAGTTCCGAGTGGTCGTAGAGGTCTTTGTGAATGACACAGACAAGAATAGCACCACTGCCACACAGAGAGCATGTTGTAAGAGGTGAAAAACTGTGTGACATGCCATAACACCGCCATGATTCAGTAATTTGGTTAGAGTAGCATAGATGACGCCTAACAGTCTGCGGGTCTACCTTTCTCTAGTGTTTGAGTCTATTTATCCGGACTCGCACATCGGTTAACCACCCTCCTTGGTACGTGTCCCAACGAAACGGAGTAATAAGCTGCCCGAGCCTAGCCCGCTTAGCAGGAAATCCTCCTCCCGGCTACATCAGCTCAGGCTAGAGCTGAGACCTGCACCGGGGCACCCGTCACTGTAGGAGTACAGGTTGACTTTGAACTAAGAACAGTTTCAGTAGAGTGAGGATGAAAAGAAAAAGATAGAAAGAGGATTAGTCGGTGTGACGAACAGTTTGCTATCCAGAACTCTTCCATTGACTGATATATTCAATACTGCACGCACACCAGTTTCGTTACCAGCCAATGCGGGTAAAATAGCAGAAAAACTGCATTCATTATGCGCACACCGACTTGTAAATGTTTTCGAGGCTCATGCAGTGTAGGAAAGCCACATTTGTTAGCAAGAGCTGTTTTATGTGGGGGCTTCCCCTAACGAAATCTTTTCTATCCTCTGTAATGTGTGCGGTGTATACTGTCGTTGAATAGCACATCACAGTAATCTATCTAGACAATCGGGGATTGTCGACCCTAGTCGCCCATGACAACAGCTGATGACGCAGTTACATGTGCATACAGTGCAGGTTGAATGGAGGTTATATGTCTCAGTCAGCTGTTGTGCAGGCGGCCCCCCTGGGACGACTGCTTGAGGGGTACAGTCTTTTCCTGCCTTTGATTGCCATGCACAGATGTATTAATTGGTTGGCCTGGATCTATCGAGAAAGGCGGACTTGGACGTAACGAGAGAGGCAGGCCATATGGTCCAAGACAGAGAATCGGTGTCTATCTAGCATTAGAGAAAGACTTTCAAGTTATGCCCAAAGTATGACTTCTGAGTTCGGACTAGGTCCTGCCAGCGGACTACAAGGATCCGACGTTGATTTACGCATGTGAAAGATCTCAAGCCACTTCCCATGTCCATGTAAGAATATCCATGTTATGGAGCCATTCAAAAGGACTGGCGTGACTCAAGATTCGTAAAGACCTTGCTTGGTTTCCAGATGGAGCTTCTACTGGGTACAGACTCTGTGCGGCGAGTTCAAAGATGAAGCTGTAAGGCTGATTCTCCGAGTAATGGCTGGGTTACGATGTGCATCAGATGTCCCTCTGCTGGCCAGGTGAAAGGTCCGCAGTATTATTGACGTTTCTACCATTTCCAGTGTTTCCGGTCGCAGACGGGCCACTGCTAATACTTTGAATTTGGGTCTTCGACAATGAAATGTGCAGTCCTTGGTGTCTATTTGTTTGCTCTAAGTACTCCAGTGGGGTTCGTCAAGGCTTAAGAGTCTAAACCTGGTCTGGGGATGTAGGCTGCGTAATTGAGGTTGGTCAAACACAGGTGTCTAGCAGAGACGGCTGGGTTGTGCGTTTTCCTCTGGGCGAGGATCCAATCCATAACGCAATAGAACAGCGACGCTGTGAGGACACACCTCTGGCGGACGCCATAATATGCAGTGAATTTATCATTACGATCCTGGCCAAAGTGAATGTCTTTGATGATGGAACGACAGATGATGAAACCGGTAAGTAAAAATAAATCAATTGATCGGTGCTGTATACTCGATCTATGTTTGAAAAATATTCCCTTCAATTCTATTCTTCCAGAATATTTAGGACATCTGGATATATTTATTCTTGCCTTGTAAACTGTCACCGTTCAGCACACGTACATTAAACATTTTTAGAAAACTCGGAATAGGGACAGTCTTGTGTACAGCCTATGTGTGACAATTGTTCAAGCCGACGAATCAGCTTTGTCGTTTTGTACGAACGTTTATAAGCCGATATATCGGTTTTGCGGAGCGAATCGGTTAAACTTGTGTTGTGCGAATGGAACAGTGAAGCACAACACAGTTCGCGTACGTCTCTCAGCCTCTTCTGTCCAAGCCTACCTCATCTACTTGTTGTGAACCCTGATCTACCAAGTATTCTTTCCAAAGCTTGAGTGTCAACCCAAACGGGTTGATGGGAAAGCAAACGAGGTAAAGGCGAGAGCAGAAAGGAAGTGAGCAAAGCGAAAGCCATCCACAGACCCCTAAATCTAACAGAAAATGGTCACAGCCAATGGCCAGAAGACCTTGGTGTATTGACGAGTTAAGGGTATGTGTGGCTGCTGAGAGAGAGAGAGAGAGCAGTCGTAAATGTGGGAGTCTGGTATGTGGGGGGGGGGGGGGGAGCGCATGGTCTTCGTCTTAGTCTTTGTCTTAGTCGACCTGTAAGTATACAGGGGTGGACGGCCTCTGTACAGGTCCCACTTAGTCGACCTGTAAGTATACAGGGGTGGACGGCCTCTGTACAGGTCACACTTAGTCGACCTGTACTTCTACAGGGGTGGACGGCCTCTGTACAGGTCCCACTTAGTCAACCTGTACTTCTACAGGGGTGGACGGCCTCAGTACATGTCCCAGCTCTGGCGTGAGCTGGATGAAGCGGGGAAGAGGATTCCCTGCTTAGCGGGCTAGGTTCGAGCAGCTTATTACTCCTCTTCTTTAGAACAAGTGCCGCAAAGAAAGATCTTGATAGACTCAAACACTAGAGCAAAGTAAACCAGCAGCCTGTTAGGCACCATCCATCTATGGTGCTCTTAACAAAACACCAAACCATGACCGGTGTTATGCCATGGCACACAGTTAGTTGCATCTTACGACATGCTCTCTGTGAGGCAGTGGTGCTATTCTTATCATTGTCATCAACAAAGACCCCGGCGGACCACTCGAGTAATGGACTCCAAATAGGGCATCCTCTGCCCCTTTGCTGACAACGGGGTACTGCTAGAGTGCCAGTATAACTACCCATAACACTTTATGTAAAAATGGTATATAAAATAAACTAGTGCTTTGCATGTTTGGCCGTCACGGCCGGTTGAGGACAACCAAATGCCCAGGGTTGCAAACCTAAAGAAAATGAATACAGAAAACGGAAGTGTTGGACCGAAAGGTACATATAAAACAGCCCGATGCTACAAATCATGATACTACGTGTCTTATTCTAGGATATTCAATGATTACACAGATATAAACTGTAAGGTACCCGCACACACAAGGACATTGCTGTTACACCTTCGACCTACTGACACCCCCCCCCCCCCCCCCCCCCCATCCTCAACCTGCATGATTTGCGATGGAACGCTGAAGTTATATCGAAGAAAAAAAAATAACTGTCGAAACTACTACTAGATGAAATAATACTTATTGTATGCATCCAGAAATCGCAGCTTAATTCTCAACACAGATTCTGGCAAAGAGGGCACGGAACGCACAGACTGGCTAGGGGTGGACAGAAGAGTGGTGTGCTTATCCTCTCTAAACTGTTGATCCTTTTAAAAGTGACCACCGGGGAAACCAAGGAGGATACTGGAATTATAGAGATAAATTTAATCTGACTAAATCAGAAAGTAGGAATAGTAACAACAGGGGATGACCACAGCGTTATTGGCCTGGTATTTGCGTCTCCCTCAATGGCCCCAACATGCAGGTGGAGAGATCATCTTCCTTGTAGTATGTTGGTAGCGAAAGGAAGACCCAAAAGTCACAAGCCGAGGGTGTGTGCTTCCAAGTATGACATCACTGGTGGAGATGTTGTCAGCATAATTAGACGTAGTAAGCGCATGATGGGCAGCCGTGCCAGAACTAGTTAGAGACAACCCCCTTGGTGGAATCGGGAGGTGCAAAGATCATTGGTTGACAAACAACTAGCCCTTACACGATGGCAGAAAACCAGGAAGTCGTGCAGCGCTCAACTTGAACCCATTAATCTACTGAAACAGACTATGGGCGAGATAGCGAATCAGTTCAAGATTAGCGAGAATGAAGCTATGGCCTCGAGGTGGCAGGAATTTTATGGGAAGGTGGCAGCTTAGAAGTCCCTTAAGGGTTTCTGGCGGCCACACAAATCTATGAGCGGCTCTGCAAATAACATGGGTATTCCTAGCTTACATAATGTGGATCTCTCCTGTAAAAGAACTGATGAGGACAAAAGCACCGCTTTGTTCACAAATTACTTGCAGCAGATAGGTCAAAGGGACTCGCCGAGAGATAGTACTGCTAGAAAGACATTGTCGAATTTGTGACGGCGTGGCCTAGTGGTTAAGTGGCAAGGCTCACGACCCGAAGGTGCTGGGTTCGATCCCCATCACAGCACCGGCCGTTACCCCGGGGAAGCAAACCCTTAGAAAATGCAGGAGGAAGCAGACCCTTACATAAAATGCGTGCTGAAGTCGGATGCACTGGGCCGACAGGCGCAAAATAAAAACTACAGTGCAACGCACACCGCCTTGGGGAATAGAAAAATAAGGCGAACGCAAAAAAAAAAAAAAAAATTAATAAATAAAGACCTACAATTTCAACCGTTTAACATCGCAAACGGCACATTTCTATGAGGTGTGTATACAAGAACTCACGCTGTGATCAGTACCTCAATAATGATAGAGACTATGTTGAAAAGTAGAAAAATGGGTGAACAAAATAATATCATTTACAGAACATCTATATTTGAAAATAAGAATCAAGACATCAGTTACTTTCTACGGATCCCTTGTACGTTATTACTTCCCCGTTTCCGTTTATAAATAAATACAATACGAGAAAGGTCATTTTGTTTTCTGTATGCCAATCCTGGACAATTGTTAAACAAACAAAATGATCACTCATTCCTTGGGACCAACTTAGACGATTGTTTGCAGCAGGATATGACGAATTTCACGGGCCGCAAAGATGGCCGAGTTGAGGGAGGCATGTACGCAAAGAGGTCGCCTTTGTCGAGAAGTAAGGACCTCGCCTCTCAAAGGGTTGAACGAGAACGGTGGCTGATGGAATCCCGCAGGTTTTAATCTAGCCCTGGTCTCAAATAAGTTGGGAACAGAGTGCCTGCATCCTGATTTACCTCCAGTCGTCTTGACATGTATTTCCACTGGTCCATCGTAGCTCGGGAAGGAAGAGTGTTGTAGATGCCCAGCACTGTTTCTACCTCATTGCAATCCCACTACAGCGCAAGTTACATCGTCAAGACACAACCATCTGGTGCTTGCGATGGTCAACTAACGTACGCGAAGACCACGTGTTACACACTGGGAAACAAGGCAGCCATGTTTGATTTAGTGTAATGACAAGCGAGGTGCTGGATCACGCTGTGTTCACTAGCACTAACAGAGTTAATCCCAAAAGATCTGTTCATTACGATTAAAGATCTGAAGGTTGAACATCCAAAAAGAAATGTTTACCGAGAAAGTGATTTTAATAGAGTTGTTAATACGACCAGACAGTACAGTCACAAAAGAGATAGTTTTACGAGATTGATTAATCCCAAAAGATCTGTTCATTACGATTAAAGTTTCTCAAAGCTGAACATTCCAAAAGGGATGTTTATTGAGAAAGTGGTTTATTTTTTGCCTTGGTGTTTTCTCGTTAAACACTGAACGCTGGCTTGGCGCATGACATCTTTACACTAAAAATCATCATGTGCCATGCAGACTGATTGAGATTATCATCGATTTTCACTTGTTCCCGAATACTTGTTATCAGAGCTGCCCTTAACATCGACCGTATCGTGTTGTTAAACCGTCAATCATGTTCTCTTTCTAGCTTTCTCTCTCTCTCTTTTTTTTTCTCTCTCTTTTTTTTCTCTCTCTCTCTCTCCCTCTCTATGTACGAGTGAATGTTTCGTCTCTTCTTTCATTCTCCAGTAATTATTTTGCCCATTTGCCATCATCATCATCATTATCTAGTTGATCTGTCCTAGAACTGGTTGTGATGTTGTCTGAGCGTGTCTCTCCATTTGACCCTATCCTCTGGTTGATCAGTCCTAGAACTGGTTGTGATGTTGTCTGAGCGTGTCTCTCCATTTGACCCTATCCTCTGGTTGATCAGTCCTAGAACTGGTTGTGATGTTGTCTGAGCGTGTCTCTCCATTTGACCCTATCCTCTGGTTGATCAGTCCTAGAACTGGTTGTGATGTTGTCTGAGCGTGTCTCTCCATTTGACCCTATCCTCTGGTTGATCTGTCCTAGAACTGGTTGTGATGTTGTCTGAGCGTGTCTCTCCATTTGACCCTATCCTCTGGTTGATCAGTCCTAGAACTGGTTGTGATGTTGTCTGAGCGTGTCTCTCCATTTGACCCTATCCTCTGGCTGATCAGTCCTAGAACTGGTTGTGATGTTGTCTGAGCGTGTCTCTCCATTTGACCCTATCCTCTGATTGATCTGTCCTAGAACTGGTTGTGATGTTGTCTGAGCGTGTCTCTCCATTTGACCCTATCCTCTGGTTGATCAGTCCTAGAACTGGTTGTGATGTTGTCTGAGCGTGTCTCTCCATTTGACCCTATCCTCTGGTTGATCAGTCCTAGAACTGGTTGTGATGTTGTCTGAGCGTGTCTCTCCATTTGACCCTATCCTCTGGTTGATCTGTCCTAGAACTGGTTGTGATGTTGTCTGAGCGTGTCTCTCCATTTGACCCTATCCTCTGGTTGATCTGTCCTAAGATTGATTGTAAGGTTGCCTGAGCATGTCTCTGTATTTGATCCTCTGCAGCTCTCTTAATTTGAGAATAGATTCTTACTTGACTGTCTCTGCATGCCTGAGATGTAAAGGTAAGCCTTGTTATCCCATTCCCTCTATCTCCCTTCATCTTTCCCTTTAGTATCTTTTGTAGAGGACTTTCATGTTGCATATTGTGTACCAGCCAACTCCATCTTCGATTAGGTATCATTTTCTTTATTTGTCTTCGTGCGTTACCTCAGTGAGGATATTGTCATTGGATCTTATTTCTGTAGAACTCAATTGTTCCTCTATGCAGAAACATCACATTTCAAACGCTTGCAATTTGTTTCACCCTTCGCTATAAAAGTCCATGTTTCAGCCCCGCTCAGAACAACTATTTACTTGTTGGTACGGCCTGTCACATCCAACTTAGCTCATAACATGCTCCTAATAAATAAATAAAAAAGAATTATGCATTTGTTTTACCGAGTGGAATTATTTGTATTTGTGTCTGAATCTCACTCGAGTCCTTGTTTATCTTATTTGTATTTGTGTATGAATCTCCCTCGAGTCCTTGTTTATCTTATTTGTATTTGTGTCTGAATCTCACTCGAGTCCTTGTTTATCTTATTTGAAATCCATCATATTCTTATTATTCTTTTTCATCTCTGTGGCTTCCAATGATCTTGTTTGTATACCAATTTTACATGATTCACTTCTTTATGACAGGGTTTGCTCTGTACAACAGCTAATTAAGAACTATTCTCGGACTCACAGTGACAAAGATTTTTGTTTGTTTGTTGGTATCTTTCTTTCCTTCGAAGTTTCATTTCCAATCTTATTTTAGTAAAGTGCCCAGGGACTTTAATGTATTCATTTTTAAATGATCTCATTTACCTCTCTAATGTATGCAGTGGTAGAACAGTAAATTTTCACGGCAAATGTGCAGAATTCCACTTCGGCAAACGTCACGCTCCAGTAGACCCAGCTCTAAATTGGTACCAGACTTAGGAAAAGAGAAGACAGCCAGTGGTTTAACGAGCCACCCAACATTACACAAACTTAGTATACTGAAGTCTTTAACACTATATTCCCAATCAGCCGTTAAGTTTGTTAATGGAATTCCTTTCATCTTTACTGCGGGAACAGGAGACCAATGTCCGGTCAGGCAAGACATACTGATCGGATATGTTAGTCATGGTCAGACAAAACATACTGGTCGGACATGTTAGTCAGGGTCAGGCAAAACATACTGGTCGGACATGTTAGTCAGGGTCAGGCAAAACATACTGGTCGGACATGTTAGTCAGGGTCAGGCAAAACATACTGGTCGGACATGTTAGTAAGGGTCAGGCAAAACATACTGGTCGGACATGTTAGTCAGGGTCAGGCAAAACATACTGGTCGGACATGTTAGTAAGGGTCAGGCACAACATACTGGTCGGACATGTTAGTCAGGGTCAGGCAAAACATACTGGTCGGACATGTTAGTCAGGGTCAGGCAAAACATACTGGTCGGACATGTTAGTCAGGGTCAGGCAAAACATACTGGTTGGACATGTTAGTCAGGGTCAGGCAAAACATACTGGTCGGACATGTTAGTCAGGGTCAGGCACAACATACTGGTCGGACATGTTAGTCAGGGTCAGGCAAAACATACTGGTCGGACATGTTAGTCAGGGTCAGGCAAAACATACTGGTCGGACATGTTAGTCTGGGTCAGGCAAAACATACTGGTCGGATATGTTAGTCAGGGTCAGGCAAAACATACTGGTCGGACATGTTAGTCAGGGTCAGGCAAAATATACTGTTCAAGACCCCCGACTTCACTTCCACACCTGTCTTCCTGGAAACGGGCTGTATTCTTGGCAGCGTGGCTAGCCAGGGGGTTGTTAATGTGATCCCCGTAGTAGTGAGTGACACGAAGATGAAACCAAGCATAGCACAAACGTCTGGAGGACCTCGGCCTACCTTTATCACCACCCTTGTGATGTGAGGAAAATTACCGTACGTCGCCACTAAACGTCTTTTTCAGGGCGCACAAAACAGTAGAATTGACCATTGTGGTTATTCCACAATAATAACAACAACCTTCTACTGCATTTGGAAGTATGTTATTTGTACATGATCATCACTTCCGTCTCTTTGCTACTTTTTGCCATATTTTTGTTTACATTGAGGCACAGCTATTTCATCTATTTCCCTTAGCTCTGATTAGCCGTTCGGTTGAAGGCCGTACAGCCCACGTGTATTATTTATGGTATGTCTACTGGCTGATAATTAAGGCACCATCATATGTAGATAATACTATATGTTCGCTTTATAGGCGGTACATATGACGCGGCAGTGCACACCCAAGCCTGACTCAATGTAGAGAAAATTCAGATCATATGACAGTCCACATCCAAGCTTGACTCACTGAAGGGGAAATTCAGATCATATGACAGTCCACATCCAAGGCTGACTCACTGTAGGAGAAATTCAGATCATATGACAGTCCACATCCAAGGTTGACTCACTGTAGGGGAAATTCAGATCATATGACAGTCCACGTCCAAGGCTGACTCACTGTTGTAGAAATTCAGATCATATGACAGTCCACATCCAAGCTTGACTCACTGAAGGGGAAATTCAGATCATATGACAGTCCACATCCAAGGCTGACTCACTGTAGGAGAAATTCAGATCATATGACAGTCCACATCCAAGGTTGACTCACTGTAGGGGAAATTCAGATCATATGACAGTCCACGTCCAAGGCTGACTCACTGTTGTAGAAATTCAGATCATATGACAGTCCACGTCCAAGGCTGACTCACTGTTGTAGAAATTCAGATCATATGACAGTCCACGTCCAAGGCTGACTCACTGTTGTAGAAATTCAGATCATATGACAGTCCACGTCCAAGGCTGACTCACTGTTGTAGAAATTCAGATCATATGACAGTCCACGTCCAAGGCTGACTCACTGTTGTAGAAATTCAGATCATATGACAGTCCACGTCCAAGGCTGACTCACTGTTGTAGAAATTCAGATCATATGACAGTCCACGTCCAAGGCTGACTCACTGTTGTAGAAATTCAGATCATATGACAGTCCACATCCAAGCTTGACTCACTGAAGGGGAAATTCAGATCATATGACAGTCCACATCCAAGGCTGACTCACTGCTTTGTCCGCTTTGTTCTTCCTTCACACAGAGGTAATTGTATGTAGCATTTCATTTGCTGAACGTCGTTTTTTACAGCTGATGTTATAAGTTTCTTGGCAGGTGTGCAGTACGGTAGGTTGCCAGTACCTTCCTTGGCGATCCCGTCAAGCCAAAACAACTCGTGTCTGTCGAACTGGACACGATGGGTTTCGAACATATGTCTGGTCTGTGGTGTTGTATTAGTCTGAAAAATGAGCAATTATTAAAATACAGGAACCATATTTGGAAGATTGGGAATCTGGTGTTTCTGACAGATTAATACATTGAGTTAGAAATAGAGAAAATCAAACGAAAGGCCGTTGGTCGAAGTGGGACAGAAAGAAAATCTGATACTGAAGATACAACAAGAACGACTGGCCTGGGTGGGCCGAAGCATACCAATGAAGGCCCTAGAAAGGCAAAATACAAGGAAAGAGAGAAAGGGGTAGTATCAGACCAGATGTTCATCGCTCACAAGTGATAACAAAAACAACACTCTCTTTGTTCAGCCGTGCGTACAGTCTTTTCTCTTGCTGTGTCCGTTGAAATGGTTGACCTGCGGAGTGATTTAGATTTAGGTGAGGAAGAAACTGCACCTTTTGTCAACCTTACTCTCTGATTTCTGAGCTACCTTTGGCCAGTGGCAATTTCTTTATCGAGAGGACTGGAGATGGCACAGGATGAAGATTTTTTCTCAGGGTTTACTTGCGAAGTCTTTCCTGTAAACAATTATCTCAGAAAGCAGCGTAGGCGGGGCGATGATATCTAACGTTGTGTTTCGTGCCTTTTCCATAACCACAAAAGGTGTTAGGGACATCACTCAGCGTGTGAGTGAGTCTGGCATATCTCCCCGGCTGTGTTCAGTTCATTATAGTAGTGTCTAAATTTCTTCCACGCCAATTTCGTGAAGTTTAGCCCTGTGAACTAGGCCGTGAAGTCCGAAACAGGTTTAAAGCGTAGTGCCACTCAGCCGATGCTCAGATCAGGATAATCGGGAGGAAGAAATCACAAAAAACGAACGAATTAACCAGCCCAAACGGAAAACAACACCACGTTTCTGTGAACACAAGTGTAAGTCGTCGACTGGTGTGAATTCCAGACAAATCCGTGGTCTGACGGCACCCATAATGAACCAAAACAGTAGAGCAATGTAGATCCACAGCCAGTTACGGCGCCATCTTTGTTGTGCACCCTCTACATAAGACATACTTGTGTGGCAGACGCAAGAAGAGAGATAGTGGTGAAGACATGATGCGTTTAAGACAGCCGAAGATGCCAGCCAGAAATAGAAAGACAGAATCCTGAGCTTGCAGACCAATCCCAGTGCTGAATGACTCTATGATTATGTTGATGATGATGAAGAGGATGATGCTGAGGATGATGATGATGAGGATAATGATGATGATAATGATGAGTATTATGAAAATTATGATAATGATGATGATGACTATGATAATGATGAGGAGGATGATGAGGGGGATGAGGAGGATGAGGATAATCAGCAGACATTATCTGCCACTGGTTTCTTCATTTCAAATAGTATAATATTCATGTATAATTAAACAGATATCCGCCCATCACGTGTGATGATGACCACTCTTTATGGTCAGTCATGTGGACAACCGTTTCCTTTTGTTCTGTCCGCTAAAATGGGTGACTTGCGCTGTGGTTTGGATTGATGTGAGAAGCTTTGGGTAATTTGTCAACCTCACTCTCTCGTCCTGAGCTACCTTTGGAAAGTGGCAAGACATTATCCAGAGGACTGGAGATAACTCAGGATGCAAATTTTTCTCAGAGTTTACCTCCAGCAAAGAATGAAAGAAAGAACAGGACAATATTTATACGTTTACAACAAGTGGCAAAAGAAATTGCAAATACCAAAATATGTTCCAGATATTGACAATGTTGTCACAGAATGAAAGTCAAAGCCACCCACATAGTGATAGGTGCACAAGGATTAATCTGGCTTGCATGAAACCCACATGAATCAATGGAGGTAATCCAGCCAAATTGTGATGACGTCCGCGAACCAAAGATACAAGTCACAAACATGTCCTCAATGACAACTGAATAACTTATCGATCGTTGCTGCTGATCCATTTGCGCCACCTTCACCATGAAATGTCCCACGACATAAGGATGACAAGTATCACAGACAAGGTCATCAGCGTTTCCGTAGAAAACCGTCAAATACACACATTTGTCATGTTCGTAGCAAATGTCACAGGAAAATATTGACAAAACGCATGTTTTGTCTCTAAATTACGAAATATACAGCAACTCGTAATAAAAAGCCTCCTGCCATTCTGCACACCAGTAGCATGTGTCCAGACTCTATTAAAAGGTGGAATCATATCCAGTATTTAACTCAATAATAATAATAATAATAATGTTCGCCTAGGCGTCTGAGGTCCGTTCCGTCAGTCGGTCACATCCATGACCCACTGCTGAGACGTGGTTCCAGGCATCGTCCAGAGTTTGATATCTGCTGGAGCCAAACTGTCAAAGGACGGCCTCTTCTGCGCCCCCAGCCGGTCGCGTGAAGACTTTTAGCGCAGAGGAACTGTATCTTGTGAGCTGAAGTTGCCTGGTCCAGCCGTACATGACGGAACAAAGAAACTCGGCGTCGGTAAAGTGTTTCTGAGATTGGGTTGAGGCTTGTTTTTAGTAGAAACCTTCGTGTTGCGAGTGTAGTAATGCCATCGGCTGCGCATGTGGAAGGCCTCCAGTCTCGGCATGTCTTGTTTCATCAATGTCCATGGTTCGAGGCAGGAAAGCAGGATTGGCATCACGGAGGACTGTTAGATGCAGATTTTTGCCATGAGGGAGATTTTGCCATTACTCCACACACGTCGAAGGTCGTGCATAGCAGACGCAGATAGTCCGATCTGATTTGACATATCAGTATATATTACTCAAGAAAAAAACCAACAAGTTGATTTTCAACCGTCTTTTCTGGGGTACACAAAAAGGCACCGTCATCTTGATCTCTGTGTTAAAACATTAAAAAGCAAAGCTCCACTGAACCGTTCCAAAAATAAAACTTAAATTGAAGTCCCGATAATAATTGTCTGCAAACAATTACAATATTTGTTGTAATTAGGACTGGCATAATTGCACGGAGACACTTACAATGACTCGTGACCAAACGTACAGTGTCTATGAACATTACACCCGCATAAGCTGCAGTGGTTAGCGACCCAAAGCTGGCAGCAAGCGTCAAGACCAGCGACCCAAAGCTGACAGCAAGCGTCAAGGCCAGCGACCCAAAGCTGACAGCAACCGTCAAGTTCAGCTTACCAAAGCTGGCAGCAAGCGTCAAGTTCAACTAACCAGAGCGACCGAAATGTGCAAATATCGTAGTCAAGCTATAAACTACGGCACAACGCATTCCGTTCTTCGGACTACATCCTGCTATTTGCAAATCCCTGTTCAGGGTTCGAGATAGCAAGAGTTTGATAACGAAAGGAGAAGAAGAGAAGAAGAAGAATAGTTAGTCCTATTGGCTTTGAGTGCAGCAGCATGAGAGATTGAGAAATGGTTGTAACCACCTAGAATGTGTATAAATGTCCAGGGCGTCTAGAAGGTAGAATCCCCAAATTCACATCCGTTTGGCAACACGGCGCAATCATCACCTGAAGATTAGTGGTTCTAACCTGAATTCTTTGATTGTGTCTGGCGTGTATGTTTTCTGAGTACTTAAAATATAATTTTTTTTCCCTACTGCAGTCTCAACGTTGTGGTAATAAATGGTTTGATAGCAAAAACATGAGAAACAAAGCGAATGGCACTTTCGATTATTGTAAAAATAATTAGAGCAATTTTAATAAGGCCACAGAATAAATGTAAAAACAGACAATATTAAAGTGACATCACAAAAGTCAATAGTATTAGTTAATTAAGTAAAGTCAGCAACGATTCTAAAGTAAGCAGGATTTCATGAAGTTAATTTCGTCGCCACTATTAATTGTATGTATGTTTCATTTAATAAAAACAGTTGGTATTAACATTTGAACAGTAACAAAGTATCAACAATTCTAAGATAAATACTCAGAGCGACTGATTAAAAAAAAAAGATATATGAAACGTTCAAGTAAGGTCGTGGTTACGGGATTTGTGAAATATGTCTAGATTTGGTTGTCTTAGACGGATCCATAGTCGCGTATTTTAGTGAAATGTGTCTAGATTTGATTGTCTTAGACGGATCCATAGTCGCGTGTTTTAGTGAAATGTGTCTAGATTTGATTGTCTTAGACGGATCCATAGTCGCGTGTTTTAGTGAAATGTGTCTAGATTTGATTGTCTTAGACGGATCCATAGTCGCGTGTTTTAGTGAAATGTGTCTAGATTTGATTGTCTTAGACGGATCCATAGTCGCGTGTTTTAGTGAAATGTGTCTAGATTTGATTGTCTTTGAAGGACCCATAGTCAGGTGTTTTAGTGAAATGTGTTTAGATTTTATTGTCTTAGACGGAATCCACAACAGCTTGTTTTGGTGAAACGTATCTAGATTTTATTTTATTGGGAGTATCCAAAATTGTATTGAAGCGTTGGGAAGGTGGACCGTTGCTATTTTGACTACCAATTGACAGCTCCCATTCACGGATAACTTTTATGAGCTGCAGGGTTTGAATATATTCTGGCAGCCTGAAACATTAAGTGATGAAAGAATATTTTGAATACACAGGCAACGATTGATAGAGAGAGAGAGAGGGAGAGAGAGAGAGAGAGAGAGAGAGCCAGAGTGAGAGCCAGAGAGAGACAGAGAGAAACAGACAGAGAGATGAACTGAGACAAACAGAGAGAAAGATAGCAAAGATTCGTGAGAAAGAATTTTGAAAAGGATAGTAAACGATTTGCGACTTGAGACAAAATATCGCCATTTTTGCCGTGCATTCTTCCATTTAGAAGACGTCTGCTGTTGATTACTCAATTAAATTCTTCATTCCTTTCTCTGTTTTCTTTGCCAGTGTCCCATGTGCGTTATTAAATGCTCAACTGTTTTGATGTATTCTGTTGTAACAGTAGTTCGCCTTTTCGTAAAGAGAAATTATATAATTAGTCACATTTGATTTCTTGTCGGACATGTGTATTATATTCCCTTGTAATGATGTTCGTGTTGTTGTGCTCACAATATGGCTTGCCATGGAAGAATTTAACTATCTTCTGTGATGCACTGGAAAGAAAGAAAAAGATACACCGTAAGCGTGTTGATTATAATCAAATATATTAACAATGTAAATTATTGTTTACATTGTTGAACTTGCTATAAATATATCTACAAATGAAGTGGGAAAAGGGAAATATTTAATGTATGTCTTCAATCATCAATCAAAACCCTTCAGTTCCCTGTGGAGCATATGTATTTAACAAATCAGTGCAACCTGCACCTGTCACTAGCCATACATTCCAATTATCTTCACGTCTTCCTTATCTAATTCATGCCTGTCTCGAGCTCTATTTTACGTCTCTCTCTCTCTCTCACTCACTCTATCTCTCGCTCTCTCTCTCTCTCTCTCTCTATATATATATATATATATATATTTCTCTTTCCCTATGGATTCCATAACATTGACCGGCTTATAATCATAACATCGTGTTTCCTAAACATGCGTTCTATCCAAATCCATCCCCTTTCAATATAGTTTGTCTAGTCATTTTCGAATGAGGACTTAATATATATATATTCGATTACCGCAAGCATTCCTGCTAATGTATGCGTAAAACTGAGTAGTAGTGAGGAGAGAAGACTAACGTTCTGTCAGGCAAATCATACTGGTCAGACTATGTTAGCCACGGTCAGGACAAACATACTGGTCAGACTATGTTAGCCACGGTCATGTCAAACATACTGATCAGACTATGTTAGCTACGGTCAGAACAAAAGACATACTGATCAGACTATGTTAGCCACGGTCAGGTCAAACATACTGGTCAGACTATGTTAGCCTCGGTCAGGTCAAACATACTGATCAGACTATGTCAGCGACAGTCAAGTCAAACATACTGGTCAGACTATGTTAGCCACGGTCAGATCAAACATACTGGTCAGACTATGTTAGCTACGGTCAGGTCAAACCTACTGGTCAGACTATGTTAGCTACGGTCATGTCAAACATACTGGTCAGACTATGTTAGCGACGGTCATGTCAAACATACTGGTCAGACTATGTTAGCCACGGTCAGAAAAAAAAACATACTGATCAGACTATGTTAGCCACGGTCAGAAAAAAAACATACTGGTCAGACTATGTTAGCTACGGTCATGTAAAACATACTGATCAGACTATGTCAGCGACGGTCATTTCAAACATACTGGTCAGACTATGTTAGCCACGGTCATGTCAAACATACTGATCAGACTATGTTAGCCACGGTCAGAACAAAAGACATACTGATCAGACTATTGTAGCCACGGTCAGGTCAAACATACTGGTCAGACTATGTCAGCCTCGGTCAGGTCAAACATACTGATCAGACTATGTCAGCGACAGTCAAGTCAAACATACTGGTCAGACTATGTTAGCCACGGTCAGATCAAACATACTGGTCAGACTATGTTAGCTACGGTCAGGTCAAACCTACTGGTCAGACTATGTTAGCTACGGTCATGTCAAACATACTGGTCAGACTATGTTAGCTACGGTCAGGTCAAACATACTGGTCAGACCATGTTAGCTACGGTCAGGTCAAACCTACTGGTCAGACTATGTTAGCTACGGTCATGTTAAACATACTGGTCAGACTATGTTAGCGACGGTCATGTCAAACATACTGGTCGGACTATGTTAGCGACGGTCATGTCAAACATACTGGTCGGACTATGTTAGCCACGGTCAGGTCAAACATACTGGTCAGACTATGTTTCGACGGTCATGTCAAAAATACTGGTCAGACTATGTTAGCCACGATCAGGTCAAACATATTGGTCAGACTATGTTATCGACGGTCATGTCAAACATACTGGTCAGATTATGTTAGCCACGGTCATGTCAAACATACTGATCAGACTATGTTAGCCACGGTCAGGTCAAACATACTGGTCAGACTATGTTAGCCTCGGTCAGGTCAAACATACTGATCAGACTATGTCAGCGACAGTCAAGTCAAACATACTGGTCAGACTATGTTAGCCACGGTCAGATCAAACATACTGGTCAGACTATGTTAGCTACGGTCAGGTCAAACATACTGGTCAGACTATGTTAGCGACGGTCATGTCAAACATACTGGTCAGACTATGTTAGCGACGGTCATGTCAAACATACTGGTCAGACTATGTTAGCCACGGTCAGGTCAAACATACTGGTCAGACTATGTCAGCGACGGTCATGTCAAACATACTGATCAGACTATGTCAGCGACGGTCATGTCAAACATACTGGTCAGACTATGTTAGCCACGGTTAGGTCAAACATACTGATCAGACTATGTTAGCTAAGGTCAGGTCAAACATACTGGTCACACTATGTTAGCCACGGCCATGTCAAACATACTGGTCAGACTATGTTAGCTACGGTCAGGTCAAACATACTGATCATACTATGTTAGCGACGGTCAGGTCAAACATACTGGTCAGACTATGTTAGCCACGGTCAGGTCAAACATACTGGTCAGACTATGTTAGCTACGGTCAGGTCAAACATACTGGTCAGACTATGTTAGCTACGGTCAGGTCAAACATACTGGTCACACTATGTTAGCCACGGTCAGGTCAAACATACTGGTCAGATTATGTTAGCGACGGTCAGGTCAAACATACTGGTCAGACTATGTTGGCCACGGTCAGGTGAAACATCATGATCGGACTGTGTTAGTCAGGGCCAGATGAAACATGCTGCTCAGATTATGTTAGCCAAGATGGAAGATATTGATCAGACCTCGGTATATGAAGGAGCCACTGTAACCATCTCCAATGAAAGTAGTTAAGAATATCTAAGTACAAGAGACATTGGCAACAACAAAACCACGTGGTTTGGTAATAAAATTTTCTGTATAAATAACTGAATTGTCCATTTTAATGTATTCCTGTATCGATTTACCGCTTTCGATTATACCGTGATTTGTACTTATCGATTATACTATATGCTTTATCGATTACACTTCACGATAATACTGTGACCTATAAGATTAGTTAAACATGGCTGCGCAAATTTCAATACATGGTGAGCAAAGTAGAAACGTGATTAGACTCGCACACAAAATAATTCAACAAAGTCTGGACTGCAGAGAAATGTTATCTTTAGATCTCACTGTGACGTCAATGAGTGATAACTTGCGGTCTTGAATTATTTTTCTTATTTAATCACTTTGTATAACTCATCAACTCGATTGTTATTGGGGCTCAAAAAGTTGACAATGAATTAGGTAACAGTAACCTGTCATGCATTTTACATTAGACTACTAATGAGTTGTAGGCATGTGGATGGATATTCCAGTGTTAGTTAGTTAGTTACTAGTTTATTTAAATAGTTAGTTAGTTACTAAGTTAGTTAGTTAGTTAGTTAGTTAGTTATTAGTTAGTTAGTTAGTTACTAAGTTAGTCATTTAGTTAAATTAGTTACTTAGGTAGTTAGTTACTAAGGTAGTTAGTTAGTTAGTTACTAAGTCAGTTATTTAGTTACTAAGTTAGTTAGTTAGTTACTAAGTTAGTTAGTTAGTTAGTTACTAAGTTTGTTGGTTAGTTACTAAGTTAGTTAGTTAGTTACTAAGATAGTTAGTTAGTTATTAAGTTAGTTAGTTACTAAGTTAGTTAGTTAGTTTGTTTGTTAGTTAGTTAGTTAGTTAGTTGTCAGATCATCTTCATCTCACTCGGGACAAGCCTCCATATGCGCTCCGATTACATCCTCAGTATGTCTGCTAGCACCTGATGACTGACCGTTCCAATCCGGTGATGGTTAACAAGACGTCTTTGGATCCCCGTGTGGTATTCCTACCTCGCAGTATCATGTTTGACAATCAATTCAACCAATTACGCCACAGACGTAGAGTTTCGATCAACTCCCAAATCTTTCCCTCAGCCGATTTCCCAAACGGTGTTTAGGATATCGGCTCGGTCTATTGTTCTTCCGCCTGCCACTATAGCTGGACTCACCAACCTACCGGCTCGGTCTATTTTTCTTCCGCCTGCCACTATAGCTGTACTCACCAACCTATCAGCTCTCTCCTTCCTTTTGACACCTGCATGTCCTGGTTCCAGTATGAAGGTAATTCTCTGCAATTGTGACGGCCCAACCTACTCCAACCACTGGCGGCGCGCGTAACCTGATTCCACCTTCCTGGGCATCCTCATTGAATCACTGAGGATACACACATGTGTATCACTCACTGATTCCATCCAGACCATTGCCTTCGTAATATCTACGATCTATATGATCAGACTGCTTGTGGACACCGCGAAAACCCCAAACTTTACCTTGATCGATCTCACACCCCTCTGAGCCGTGAAGGTCTTTGCTCTTCTCAACCCACGGATTCAGGATCCATCCGTGCTATCCATTAAGTAGAAATTATAAACTGCAAGAACAGGACATGAAATCTACATCACTGCCCCCTCTCTCTCTCTCTCTTTCTCTCTCTCTCTCGCTCTCTCTCTCTCTCTCTCTCTCTCTCTCTCTCTCTCTCACCGCCCAGACTAGAAGCTGAAAGATTAAGAAATTAAACATGCTATTCATCCTAATGTGACCTACGAAGAGTCCAAAAGGCTTATTAGAGCTAGATACATGACCAAATGGGAAACAGAACATACTGGCTACACAAAAAACTATGCCTATTACCAGTTGAACAGAAGAGAGTAGATCGTGGTCATCAGACTTCGCACAGGCCACAATAGACTGAGGTACCACCTATTCAATAAATTGAAGATATGTGGCACTGACGAATGCACGTGTGGTACCAGGAAGATGACCGCTGAACATCTACTGCAAAATTGCCCGACATACGAGGATCGGAGAAAGCACATGTGGCCATCACCAGTGGCAACACTAGACAAGCTCTTTGGCAGTGTCCACAGCCTCAGGATGACAGCTGCTTTTTTCGAAAAAATACAAGTGGACGTCTGACAGCGTACGAAGAAGAAGAAGAAGATGAAGAAGAAACATGCTATTCACTTTGTTGTGTGGCAGCCTAGCATAAGATTGAAACGTCTGTTTCCCAATCCCAATTCACCGAGTTGGAATCCCGCCGTATCCAGTTTGGCATGCGCGTGTTGTTTTCTAGGTACGATCGCTTTTCTACGTAATGACAACCTAACCATACTTCTCACCTGCCAAAGCATAAAACATCTAAATAAGTTGACGGTTGTAAGAATTAAAGTTCTGCAAAGAACATGCTTCTTACGTTATTTATTGACTTACTTTAGTCAACTAGCATCTTTTCCGCTGTTTATTGATTGTTGCCAAAATAAAGACCTTTATTTGCTAAAAAAATGTAATTTAACTGTTTGTGTTTTCAGTCACCATTAATATCACGTATGTCTACATTCATTTCTATTTTCTGCCTTTTCCATCAGCATCAAAATCATCATCATCTTTTTCTACTTCGACGTTCGTTCGTCATCCAAGTGCTCTATCCTCTCGTCCTTCATCCTCCCAAGTCCTCCATCCTCCCGTCCTTCATCCTCCCGTCCTCCATCCTCCATACTCCCACGTCTTCCATCCTCCCAAATCTTCCATCCTCCCAAGTCCTCCATCCTCCCGTCCTCTATCCTCCCGTCCTCCATCCTCCCATCCTCCATACTCCCCAGTCTTCCATCCTCCCGTCCTCCACCCTTCCAAGTTCTCCCTCCTTCCAAGTCCTCCATCCTCCCGTCCTCCACCCTTCCAAGTCCTCACTCCTCCAAAGTCCTCCATCCTCCCGCCCTCCATTCTCATAAGTCCTACATTGATTGACTTGGCAATGGTTCGACTATTAACATCGAGAAACCTGGAATATTTGGCAGGTTTCTAACCTTTAATAAAATATATTTGCAGCTCGGCACAAGACCAGGAGACCGAATCAGCAGATTGTTATTTGTCATTTCAGTGGGAGCATAGGATCAGCAAAACAGCTGCTCTCCTTATTAGAGCATAGGACCAACAAAACAGCTGCTGTCCTTATTAAATGCCTGCTTGAAAGCATGTATGTGTTCTGGTAGAGGCAGGTGTTGGGGGCCTTTGTGTTGCTGGATGAGTTCAAATCTCAATCACAACTCGGTCTACAGATGTGTCTTATGCGTCACTAATAGTAAGGTGCAGTGATACTGTTATTTCCTCCACAGTAAAAGTCGCATGGATTCACACCATTAAAATAGACTAAACAAAGTTACAACTTAAATATTGAGAGAAAATCAAAATGGTCGAACTTATCTTCTTCTTCTTCTTCTTCTTCATCGTACGCTGTCTACAGCGATATACGTTGCACTGTTTTATTTTGTTAAGCCTGTGGCTCAGTACATCCGATTTCAACAGGCGTTTCTGTAGGGATGCCCTCCTTAGCCTTTGGCTGTCGCCAGCCTATCTGCAAGGCAGCTGTTGTTTTTGGTCAGAGTTGTCTCTCTTGGGGAAGTTGTCTTGCAGGACTAACGAGTCTTCCCCACTCGTGTCTATAGGATTTGGCAATGATATGATATGATGGACTATGTACTAGTTTGTACAATCCCGGAAAAGAGGCAGTCCAGTGTGACTGTGTCTCAGGATCGTCACGTCCTGCCAGAAACGTAGCATATGCATGTGAGTGAGGTATCTCTTTGCTCCCTTTATTTTCTCGGCTCATCTGCAGTGATGGCACGCCTAGCATTCCCCGCCACCTGGGACGTTGTCACAATAGGGCAGAGGTGCAATGTGCGCTGGACTGCATCTCTTCTGCGTCCATTGGGATGACTGATAGCAGACAGAGGTAAAGAGCGAGGCAGGAGTGTATTTGGCCAGGTGCATTTCTGCGGCTCGACCGGGCCGGGCTGAGACGCGAGCCGCAGGTCCCAACCATATCGTGGCCTCCCATCACAGCGGTGCTGAGATTTAGGGCGGGATTCTGGCTTAGAGGCGTTCGGCCGTAGTCCCTCAGATGGTAGCTACGCACCATTGGCTTATCAGCCAATCACGTGGACCAAATGTCAGCGGCATGCTAACTTATCAATCTGTCTATGTTCGTTGACAGCCAAATTAGGCGGAAATGAGAAAAACAATTGCTCGCCATTTGGAATGGTGTGAAGCTACTTATCAAAGTTCATGTATGTTGTTTAGACCCATAGTTGAAGTCTCTCTGATGATCGTTCTGCAAAGTCTCTTTTGGTATTCCTCTCTTTATGCTGCCATCATAAACCCAAATAACTGCATGTAATGGAAGTATGTTGTTGTTCATTCTAAGATCGTGTATAATGTATGTCCACTGTGTTTTCCTTATGATGGTAGAAACATATAACTGGCTGCTTGCATCAGGGCCAAAGGACCATAGCTGACTTTGACACTATTACGCTTCCACGTGGCGGCCCTTAAAACAGGCTGCACTTGTTACTAGTGCAGTCTGACCAAGCGATAGGAATATCACGGAAAGGCAAACCCGGTACTCAAAAAAAGAAAGCTTAAATAAAATGTTTCAGTTATCGCAGCCTCGCTATAAAGTAGGACAGAACGTCCTTTTCAGGACGTAGACCAAAGAAGGAGTATTCTTCCCAGCCAAGAGTGTTCAATATATAAATTAGACTATTACAAGTTTTTTTTTTTAAATACAGCCACCCACAAGAACAAGAGGGCATAGCTACAAATTAACTAAAGAGAGGTCCAGAATAGATATTAGGAAATATGTTTTTATGTCAGAGAGTGGTGAATGCTTGGAATGCATCGCCACTGGAGGTAGTGGAGACAGGGACAGTTAAAGCATTTAAGAATAAATTGAATGCTCATAGTTTTTAGAGCAAGTTAATGTAAATGAAACTGGTTGTATACAGACTCAGCAAAGTCTTCTAAACCAGTATAAAGACGTTAAGTTAAGTTGAATTAAGTTAGAAAGTTAATTAGATTTTTATGAACTTATTTTCAACAGCCTTCATTTTATTTTCTAGTGTCTCTGTTGTTTTCCAGCGTTCACTTTCAAATGATAGCATTGACATTACGCCGGAGTTAAACAGACTGAACTTAATGTTTGCTTTTTTAATTTTAATTTCCAAATGTTTGTTATTTGGTTAAAGCCCATGGGGCCATAGCAATTGGAGTGAACATTTCTGGTGTATAGTTAGACTCTCGTAACTTATATCCTTATCTAATAGTTTTTAATTTATGTCACAAACTTTGATTGTCTTCTTCTTCTTCTTCTTCTTCTTCTTCTTCTTCTTCTTCTTCTTATTATTATTATTATTATTCTTCTTCGTACGCTGTCAGACGTCAACTTGAATTTATTCAAAGAAATCAGCTGTCATCCTGAGGCTGTCGACACTGCCATAGAGCTTGTCTAGTGGTGCCACTGGTGATGGCCACACGTGCTTTCTCTGGTCCTCGTATGTCGGGCAATTTTGCAGCAGATGTTCAGAGGTCATTTTCCCTGTACCACAGTTGCATTTGTCAGGGCCACCTATCTTCAAAAAACTGTGATTGTAACATTCATGGCTTTTGTCTTTAAGACATTTACTTGGAGCTTTACATGTCCTTTTAGGTGACATAATAAATATATCTCTACTGTACTTCCTCAAACGTTGGAATCAGTATAGCCAAGTCATCTCCGAAATCGAAATCCTCTAGAGTTATATTATCTGCTCATTTTATCTCTAAACCTTTGTCAGGGGAATATAATCAGTATAGTCAACAACAACAGAAAACGTTAAAGAATCTCGCTAAATAGAAATGTGAATAATAACATTAACAAACACAGCCGGAGAAGCAATTACAAATAGGATTAGAAATATATATTTCTTCTTCTTCTTCTTCATCGTACGCAGTCAGACAGTAACCATTATTTTTTCGAAAAAAGCGGCGGTCATCCTGAGGCTGTCGACACTGCCATAGAGCGTGTCTTGTGGTTCCACTGGTGATGGCTACATCTGCTCTCTCTGATCCTCGTATGTCGGGCAGTTCTGCAGCAGATGCTCAGCGGTCATTTTCCCCGTACCACACGGGCATTCGTTGGTACCACCTATCTTCAATTTGTTGAATAGGTGGTACCTCAGTCTATTGAAATATATATTTGAAAGTATAACATGTCAGGCGTACAACTTACCAAGAAAATCCACACAAATATCCATGGGAAGAAGAACAAGGTGATACAGCAGTGCAAGCAGTGGTTCACGCCCGATCTGAGGAAATCAATTCATGGATTAGATTATAGGTTTATCGACAACAAAAAGAAGGAACTGCACAGACGACAGACCATTGTACCACAAGTACATATGTACACACAGATAAACACATACCCAGGCATAGATAATTCCAAGTATGTGAGGAAATGTGATTTAAGAGTGTTGTGTTTGTGGTTAGCAAACTCATCCTATTTCCCCCCCCAATGAAAATACAATTTATTGTTACTGTTGTAGAACTGTATTCCTCTTCTTCTTCTGCGTTCGTTCTCAATCTTCCGCTACCAAACCCTGAACGTTCTCAATCTCCCGCTACCAAACCCTGAACGTTCTCAATCTCCCGCTAACAAGCCCTGAACGTTCTATCTCCCGCTACCAAGCCCTGAATGTTCTCAATCTCCCGCTAACAAGCCCTGCACGTTCTATCTCCCGCTACCAAGCCCTGAACGTTCTCAATCTCCCGCTACCAAGCCCTGAACGTTCTCAATCTCCCGCTACCAAGCCCTGAACGTTCTCAATCTTCTGCTACCAAGCTCTGAACGTTCTATCTCCCGCTACCAAGCCCTGAACGTTCTCAATCTCCCGCTACCAAGCCCTAAACGTTCTCAATCTCCCGCTACCAAGCCCTGAACGTTCTCACTCTCCCGCTACCAAGCCCTGAACGTTCTCAATCTCCCACTACCAAGCTCTGAACGTTCTATCTCCCGCTACCAAGCCCTGAACGTTCTCAATCTCCCGCTACCAAGCCCACAACGTTCTCAATCTCCCACTACCAAGCTCTGAACGTTCTATCTCCTGATACCAAGCCCTGAACGTTCTCAATCTTCTGCTACCAAGCTCTGAACGTTCTATCTCCCGCTACCAAGCCCTGAACGTTCTCAATCTCCCGCTACCAAGCCCTAAACGTTCTCAATCTCCCGCTACCAAGCCCAGAACGTTCTCACTCTCCCGCTACCAAGCCCTGAACGTTCTCAATCTCCCGCTACCAAGCTCTGAACGTTCTATCTCCCGCTACCAAGCCCTGAACGTTCTCAATCTCCCGCTACCAAGCCCAGAACGTTCTCAATCTCCCACTACCAAGCTCTGAACGTTCTATCTCCTGATACCAAGCCCTGAACGTTCTCAATCTCGCGCTACCAAGCCCTGAACGTTCTCAATCTCCCGCTACCAAGCCCTGAACGTTCTCAATCTCCCACTACCAAGCCCTGAACGTTCTCAATCTCCCGCTACCAAGCCCAGAACGTTCTCAATCTCCCGCTACCAAGCCCTGAACGTTCTCAATCTCTCGCTACCAAGGCCAGAACAGGGCTTTGCAAGTAGCAGGATGTAGTCCGGAGAACGGAATGCGTTGTGTCGTTAATCCACAGCTTGATTGGGGTATTTGCACTTTTCGGTCCAACACATCCGTCTTCGACAGGACTTTCTTTCCATTGCTGAGGTAGTCGATGGGGCTTTAAAGGCTGATGCCCACTGGCCGCTTCGTCACTACAGTCTTAACGTCGTGTGCTGGCTTTATTTGTTTATTTCACCCCCAACCGAAAAAACAGCATATGTCCTTCTCGTTAGCATCGAAGCCACACGGTCACGCGTTCCTCCTATAATCAGCCTCTGCTAAGTCTCGCATGCAGGCTTCATCCAGTTAAAACCAACGCTTCACATTGACGCAAAAAGGGAAGTGATTCCAGCTTCTTGGGAACAGGCATCTCTTAGAAGGGGCGAGCTGATGTGGGGACATGTCCTTAAAATTGGAACAGAAAGGTGAATTGTTGTTGTTGAATGCTTACAATGAGGACGCTAAATGGCAGGTTGATGTGGCTTACGTCACATCCCAAGCGAGCTAATGTAGGTGGACCGTTGTCCTACAGGTGGTTGCTTGGCTTCATCTGCATGTCGCTCACTACTACGGTGATCACGTCGATGCAGCATCTAGTGAATCAGCCTGCTATTAAAAACAGCATGTTTCCATGAAGTGAGGCAGGAGTCTTGGCAAGTATATTTTGCCTAACCATGACTAACATTGTCTGTGCAGTGTGTTTTCCCTGACCAGACCTAAGTCTCTCCTTGAAAGGTGAATGGACGACTTCTTCCATTCCATGGAAATGAAGTCTTCACACTTAATTTCTCTGTGACAAGTAGTGAAATGCATATGTTTTCTTCAGTTTTTTTTCTGTCTCAATATGGACTGTTGGGGATGAAGTGGGTTGACGGCTGCAGGTGCTTTCGCAAATCTGAAGTATATACATACATACATACATACATACTTACACACACACACACACACACACATACATACATACTTACACACACACACACACACACACACACATACATATATACATACTTACATACATACTTACACACACACACACACACACATACACACACACGCAGGCACGCACATACATATATACATACTTACACACACACACACACACACACACGCAGGCACGCACATAAATATATACATACTTACATACACACACACACACACACACGCAGGCACGCACATACATATATAAATACTTACATACATACTTACATACACACACACACACACACACACACGCAGGCACGCACATACATATATACATACTTACATACATACTTACATACACACACACACACACATACACACACACACGCAGGCACGCACATACATATATACATACTTACATACACACACACACACACACGCAGGCACGCACATACATGTATACATACTTACATACATACTTACATATATACACACACACACACACACACGCAGGCACGCACATACATATATACATACTTACATACATACTTACATACACACACACACACACACACACGCAGGCACGCACATACATATATACATACTTACATACATACTTACATACACACACACACACACACACATACACACACACACGCAGACACGCACATACATATATACATACTTACATACACACACACACACACGCAGGCACGCACATACATATATACATACTTACATACATACTTACACACACACACACACACACACACGCAGGCACGCACATACATATATACATACTTACATACACACACACACATGCAGGCACGCACATACATATATACATACTTACATACATACACACACACACGCGAACATACACATACACATGCATTCATGCATGCATGCATACATACATACATACATATATACATACATACATACATACATACATACATACATACATACATACATACATACATACATACATACATACATACATTGTCCCATGGAAGACACTGCCGTGAGGGATGAAGTGTGAAAGACTGCATTGAACACGATTTCAGCTTTTTCTGTGATGGGGTACCGGCTCCGGTATCTGCCTCCGTGTTTGTAATAGACGTAATGCATCTATCTGAACATATAGAGATTGTCGACATCGGAGTTCGAAACCAGGTCAGAGGCCGAAAATACTTCTTCTTCTTCTTCTTCTTCTTCTTCTTCTTCTTCTTCTTCTTCTTCTTCGTACGCTGTCAAACGTCAACCTGTATTTTTTCGAAAAAAGCAGCGGTCATCCTGAGGCTGTCGACACTGCCATAGAGATTGTCTAGTGTTGCCACTGGTGATGGCCACTTGTGCTTTCTCTGGTCCTCTTATGTTGGGCAGTTTTGCAGCAGATGTTCAGCGGTCCTGTACCCGGTACCACAAGTGCATTCGTCAGTGCCACCTATCTTCAGTTTATTGAATAGGTGGTACCTCAGTCTGTTGTGACCTGTGCGGAGTCTGAAGACCACGACCTGCTCTCTTCTGTTCAACTGGTAATAGGCATCATGTTTTGTGTAGCCAGTATGTTCGGTTTCCCATTTGGTCATGTATCTGGCTCTAATAAGCCGTTTTGACTCTTCGTATGTCATACTAGTATCTGGTTGTGGTATTCTTGCACCTTCTTTTGCCAGTCTGTCTACCTCCTCGTTGCCTTGGATGTTACAGTGGGATGGAACCCACTGTACCACTACTCCTTTTGGTGCGGACTGCTGGCATAGTTGACAGAGTACTGCTCTTAAATCATTAAGTTCCGTATTTTTCTGGCTTTTTAGTGCTGTGACTACGGCACGGCATCTGTAAACAGGACTACCTGGCTTTCATTTATTTTGCCTGTCAGCATTGCTTCTACTGCAGCCTTCAGTGCCTCTGCCTCCGCTCTGAAATTGCTTGAGTATTTTCCAGTTGCCACTGACAGAGTTATTTTTCTACCATTTGGTAGGCTTATGAATACCCCTGCCCCTCCGTTCTGTGTTGTGTTTGTTACAGAACCGTCGGTGTATGCATGGGTCCAGTCCATGCTTGGGTAGTTTTCCGTTATGTACCTCAAGGTTATGTCTCTTCTTTCTTTTTCAGTCTGGCTGTTCTTGTTTCCAATACCTGGTATATTTTCTACCACCTCCGGAAATATATGCTGCTTCCAGGAAGGTTTGCGTACAGTAGGGATGGGCTTTTGTGTTGTTAATGTGTACATAGGGTCTTCGCTCATCTTTGCTTTGGCTATTTCTGCAAAGTTTCTCCGCTTTAGTTTCCCATTTCCAAATCTATTTAGTCTCTGATGCATTGGGTGGTATGTCAGTCTTTTGAGTTTCTCTTGCTGCTGGGCTCTGCAGTCTCTTCTGTCGGTCGTGGATTGCAGATTTGTAATCTTTTCAAGTTCTACAATTGCCGTTGACTTCATGCCTCCTGTTATAACTCGCATGGTTTGGTTTTGAAGTTTGCTAATTTTATCAAAGTTCGCTTTTGCTGCTGTTGTCCATGCCGCAATGCCGTACTTGAGAACAGGTCTCACTCTTCCAGTGTACAGTTTCTTTAGTATACTTTCGTCTGCTCCCCAGCTTGTGTTAGCAAGTTTCCTCATGATTGCCATTCTTTGTCTGGCTCTCATTCGGTTTCTCTCGATCTGATTTGTCCATGTCATGCGCCGATCAAATGTGACTCCCAGGTAGTTTGGGTTGTCGTTTGGCAGCAGATATTTGCCGTTAAGACTTATTTTGGTGTTCCGGGGTTTGTTTGAAAGCGAGAATATCGTACATGTTGTTTTTTCCTCATTTATTTTGACTAGCCATGAGTTCGCCCACGCCTCCAACGATGTAAGGGCCTGCTGCATCCGATTGCTTGCTATGGTGAGATTTTTTTCAGAGATCCACATAACCAGATCGTCTGCAAACATGGAGCTGTGGACTCTTCTTGGTATATTCTCTGTGATGTTGTTTATATACACCATGAAAAGTGTGGGTGACAGTCCTCCCCCTTGGGGTACTCCCTGCTCAAGTGTCACCTTTTTGCTCATCTGTCCTTGTACTTGAACTCTGGCGGTTCTGTTTACGAGGTAGTGGCTGATCCATCTGTACATTTTCCCACAAACTTCACTTCTTCGTACCTTGACTTTAAGTCCCTCTTTTGGCCGAAGATACAGCCAACGACTCATAGCTGACTGCATGCGTCAAAGTCAGTGAATCATGGCTGACCAAGAACCTATTTTGTCTTCAAGCGGCGGCCCTAGGAATAGGCTGCACTCGTCTAGTCTGGGTACACGAATAAGAATCGCTGCGTGAAGGTAAGCCGGGTAACCATAAAAGTCAGCTGAAACCGGATGGGCGTCCAGAAAGGCGCAGATATTGCATCCTCGCTGTAAACTACAACACCGTCTGTTTATTTTGACAGTCTAACTAAGGATCTGGAGTATTCACTGTAGTAATGAGCGACACACGGATGAAGCCAGGCATAGCACAATCGTCTGGGGGATCCTTGTCCACCTTCATCAGTACGCTCGGTATGTGACGAAAGCTGTTGCAACCTGTCACTTAACGATATTTTCAAGAGGGACGTTACAGGACATTCAACAACAACAACAGCAACAACAACAGCAACAACACCATTGGGAGGTTATAGGAAGATGTTGAAGAAAAATCTATGAGATTTAGACTAACCGCCAGAGACTGACACAAAGGAGTCAAATATTCATATAAAAATATGACATTAACACAACATATAGAACAAGAGACTGTAAATAGAAATATGACATTTACACAACATATAGAACAAGAGACTGTAAATAGAAATATGACATTTACACAACATATAGAACAAGAGACTGTAAATAGAAATATGACATTTACACAACTTATAGAACAACAGACTGTAAATAGAAATAGCACATTTACACAACATATAGAACAAGAGGTTGTAAGTACAAATATGACATTTACACAACAGATAGAACAAGAGGCTGTAAGAAAAAATTTGACATTTACACAACTTACAAAACAAGAGGTTGTAAATAGAAATATGACATTTACACAACTTACAAAACAAGAGGTTGTAAATACAAAAATGACATTTACACAACTTGCAAAATAATAGGTTGTAAATACAAATATGACATTTACACAACATCCAAACAAGAGGTTGTAAATAGAAATATGACATTTACACAACATCCAAACAAGAGGTTGTAAATAGAAATATGACATTTACACAACATAAAGAACACGAAGTTGTAGATAGAAATATGACATTTACACAACATAAAGAACACGAATTTGTAAATAGAAATATTCAGAAAATATTTACTTTTGCACTATGATCGTATTGGTTGCTGGGGCGCCTCCTACAACAACAACGTTGGTTGCCTGCTGTGGAAAAAACAATATGCAGGAATGGTAGATAGGGAATAAGTAACAGACAATTGGGAGATAGAGAAATGAACGATTGAATAACATACAATTGGGAGATAAAGAAATGAACGATTGAATAACATACAATTGAGAGATAAGGAAATGAACGATTGAATAACATACAATTGAGAGATAAAGAGGTAGAGGTATGGCGATTCAATAACATACAATTGGGAGATTAAGAAATAGGACGAATAAAAGAGAAACGATTGATAAATAAAGTAATTAAGACGATTAAAATACATCAAATGGATAGATAAGGTAAAACAGGACGATTAAAAGATATACAATTGAGAGATACAAAAATGAATGAAAGAGAAACGATTGAGTAACTAAGAAATAAGACGAATGGAAGATTTAAAATTGAAGGATAGAGAAACAGGACGAATATAAGATTTAAAATTGAGATAAAAAATAAGACGAATAAAAAAGACACTTTTGATAAATAAAGAAACTCGTTGAATAAAAAAGAAACCATTGATAGATAAAGAAATAAGACGAACAAAAGACATAAAATGGAGAAACAAAAATTAACCGGACGAATAGAAGACATAAAATGGAGAGATAAGGAAACAAACGAATAGAAGTTTTAAATTGAGACATAAAGAAATAAGACGAATAAAAGAGAAACGATTGATAGACAAATAAACTGGTCGAATAAAAAAGAATCGATTGACAGATAAAGACATTAAACGAATTAAAGAAAGACAATTTAGAGATAAAGAAATTAGGGAATTAAATTTTGATTCCCCTTGCTCCTGTTCTACCGAACCTACATCCCCAAAACGTCTTCCTGCGTAAAGTTGATGATTCCCCCTTATTCCTTAGGGACATGAACGACTCCTGCAGATTCTCTTTTAGTGTGTCCTATCCTGATCAGCTCCTTTGCCTCTTTATGTTATGTGTTTGCTCTCTCTATGTCTCTCTCTCTCTTTCTATCTCACTCTTTATACCTCTATTTGCTATTATTGTGCCTCTCTCCTTCTCTTCAAGGGCTACCTCGATTGGATGATCAGCCGCTGCAGCATTGCTACACGTACTCTCCTTCTCTCCAATGGCTACCTTGATAGGATGATCAGTCGCTGCTACATTGCTACACGTACTCTCCTTCTCTCCAATGGCTACCTTGATAGGATGATCAGCCGCTGCAGCATTGCTACACGTACTCTCCTTCTCTCCAATGGCTACCTTGATAGGATGATCAGTCGCTGCTACATTGCTACACGTACTCTCCTTCTCTCCAATGGCTACCTTGATAGGATGATCAGCCGCTGCTGCATTGCTACATGTACTCTCCTTCTCTCCAATGGCTACCTTGATAGGATGATCAGCCGCTGCTACATTGCTACATACACTCTCCTTCTACCCAAGGACTACCTTGATAGGATGATCAGCCGCTGTTACATTGCTACATGTACTCTCCTTCTACCAAAGGACTACCTTGATAGGATGATCAGCCGCTGCTACATTGCTACATGTACTCTCCTTCTACCCAAGGACTACCTTGATAGGATGATCAGCCGCTGTTACATTGCTACATGGACTCTCCTTCTACCCAAGGACTACCTTGATAGGATAATCAGCCGCTGTTACATTGCTACATGGACTCTCCTAATCTCTCCAATGGCTACCTTGATTGGATGATCAGCCGCTGCTACATTGCTACATGTACTCTCCTTCTAAACAGCAATAGTGACGAGTATGATCAATAGCAGCAACAGCAACGACAACTTACGCTGGGCTGCTGCATTCCCTGTTGTGGTGGGTAGCCGTAACCTTGAGGTGGGGGGTAGCCACCCTGGGGAGGGGGGTAGCCAGCTTGGGGAGGGGGGTAGCCACCCTGGGGAGGGGGGTAGCCACCTTGAGCTCCATAACCCCACTGCTGCTGCCCTTTAGGATCGTATGGTGGTGGATTGGCTTGAGGTTCCATGTCTATCTGCTAATGCGTCGCCTGTTGAAGAGAGAAAATCGGTAAATGGAGAGGGGAGGGTAGTGGAGACAAAGTGGAGAGTATGTGGGAGATGCGAAGAGTGCAAGAGCAACATGTCGGTTGTGAGTCAGGGAGTTAGTTGTGAGTCAGGGAGTTAGTTGTGAGTCAGGGAGTTAGTTGTGAGTCAGGGAGTTAGTTGTGAGTCAGGGAGTTAGTTGTGAGTCAGGGAGTTAGTTGTGAGTCAGGGAGTTAGTTGTGAGTCAGGGAGTTAGTTGTGAGTCAGGGAGTTAGTTGTGAGTCAGGGAGTTAGTTGTGAGTCAGGGAGTTAGTTGTGAGTCAGGGAGTTAGTTGTGAGTCAGGGAGTTAGTTGTGAGTCAGTGAGTTAGTTGTGAGTCAGGGAGTTAGTTGTGAGTCAGTGAGTTAGTTGTGAGTCAGGGAGTTAGTTGTGAGTCAGGGAGTTAGTTGTGAGTCAGGGAGTTAGTTGTGAGTCAGGGAGTTAGTTGTGAGTCAGGGAGTTAGTTGTGAGTCAGGGAGTTAGTTGTGAGTCAGGGAGTTAGTTGTGAGTCAGGGAGTTAGTTGTGAGTCAGGGAGTTAGTTGTGAGTCAGGGAGTTAGTTGTGAGTCAGGGAGTTAGTTGTGAGTCAGGGAGTTAGTTGTGAGTCAGGGAGTTAGTTGTGAGTCAGGGAGTTAGTTGTGAGTCAGGGAGTTAGTTGTGAGTCAGGGAGTTAGTTGTGAGTCAGGGAGTTAGTTGTGAGTCAGGGAGTTAGTTGTGAGTCAGGGAGTTAGTTGTGAGTCAGTGAGTTAGTTGTGAGTCAGGGAGTTAGTTGTGAGTCAGTGAGTTAGTTGTGAGTCAGGGAGTTAGTTGTGAGTCAGGGAGTTAGTTGTGAGTCAGGGAGTTAGTTGTGAGTCAGGGAGTTAGTTGTGAGTCAGGGAGTTAGTTGTGAGTCAGTGAGTTAGTTGTGAGTCAGGGAGTTAGTTGTGAGTCAGTGAATGCGTTTTGAGTAATTGAGTGAGTAATCAGTTAGGGTGTGATATGTAAGTTAGTGAGTGAGTTGTAAGTGAGTGAGCAAACTGTAAAAGTCATTGGATAAATGATGAGCTTGTGTGTGACTTGTATGCGTTAGGGAGTAGTATATCAATTACTGAGTTGTGAGTCGGCGAGGAAGAGTTGGAACTCATTGCACGATTTGGTTGTCATTATTTGAGAAGGTGAGTTTATTAGTTCGACATTCAGAGTTCGAGTTATTAGTTCGACATTTAGAGTCCGGATGTAAAAGTTCGGATGTATAGATTCGACATTGAGAGTTCGGGTTTATTAGTTCGACATTTAGAGTTCGAGTTTATTGGTTCGACATTTAAAGTCTGGGTGTAAAAGTGTGACATTTAGAGTTCAGGTGTATAGATTCGATATTTAGAGTTCGAGTTATTAGTTCGACATTTAGAGTCCGGGTGTAAAAGTTCGACATTTAGAGTTCGGGTGCATAGATTCGACATTGAGAGTTTGGGTTTATTAGTTCGACATTTAGAGTTCGAGTTTATTCGTTCGACATTTAGATTCTGGGTGTAAAAGTTTGACATTTAGATTTCAGAATATTAGTTCCACATTTAAAGTTTGTTTTATTAGTTCGACATTTAGAGTTTTGGTTTATTAGACATTTAGAGCTGGTACTTATTATTTCAAAATTTAGAGTTCGTGTCTATCAATTAAACATTTAGAGTTTGGTTTATTAGTTCGACATTTAGAGTTTGAGTTTATTGGTTCGACATTTGGATTCTGGGTGTAAAAGTTTGACATTTAGAGTTCAGATTATTAGTTCCACATTTAAAATTTGTTTTATTAGTTCGACATTTAGAGTTTGAATTTCCAGCTTAACATTTAGAGTTCAAGTTTACAAGTTCGACATTTAGAGTTCAGGATTATTAGTACGACATTTAGGGTTCGGTTTATTAGTTCGAAATTTAGAGCTCAAGTTTATTAGCTTGACATTTAGAGTTCAGGTTTATTGGTACGACATTTAGAGTTCAGGTTAATTAGTTTGACATTTCGAGTTTATGTTTTTTAGTCACTCATTTAGAGTACATGTTTATTAGTTTATTAGTGAGACATTTCAACTGCAGGTGAGTGACAAATCTTGAAGCAATTCAAAATTGTTGGAACACTGAACTCATGCCGATAGAATTAATCTTCACAAAAATTTGGAAAGAAGAGTTTCTGACGAATGACAACATATAATAATATCCCATTTCATTAGCTCTTTCCGTCTTTTCAGAAGATATTATTTGTGCTTTGAAAAAAGGTATGCAGCTACAGTCCATGGCGGTAACGAATCCGGTTAGAGAAGCGCCTTCCCAGTCTGTGCACGGAAAGTTAGGAACATTTGCAGCATTGCATGGTGTGGCGTGTCTTCTCAAACTCTGAGTCTTTAGCCTATCAGCAATCAGCATCTTCTTTGTCTGTATTCCATGCTTAAGCATGCCCCTCCATGTAACAAGATCCATGGCGTCCTGTTCCCATGATTTCAGATCGATGACCGCATCATTCATATCCCGCTTGCTTACATCCTTGTACCGAAGTAGTGGCCGGTCCTGATACCTTTTCCCCAACTGTAATTCCCCATTGACAAGATATTTTGATATTCTGCCATCATCCATCCTCCGAATGTGTCCCAGCCAGCGGAGCCTTCGAAGACTAAGCATGGAAAATATTGTGACAGTGCCTGTTCTCTCCACCTCTACGTTGGTGATCTCGTCTTGCCACCCAACCCCCAGGATTCTGAGCAGGCACCTTATGTTATACCTGTTTAGCCACCTCGCATGGTGCATGTAGTTAGGCCATGTCTCACTGCAGTAAAGAAGAGTTCTAAGAATACAGACCTGGCAAACAAGTGTTTTTGTTTTAACAGTGAGCTTCTTGTTCTCCCAAACCCTTTTTGTTAATCTGCTCATTGCATAAACCATTTGTTGAACCTCACCTGAGCAAAGTTTAAATCCTGTTTCTTGATGGATTGGGATCTACTGATGCAAGTGCTACAATGCACGACGGAGGCAGCGTGGTAGACGACGAATAGGTAAGATAACAGAAAGCCTACAACATCCTTGACTGACACTAACCGACACAACACGCTTGGCCCAAGAAACGCAACTATGTCGCCTAACGCCAATAATGGATGGCTAGGCAAAGAATTCAGAAGGAAGAAGGGGCAACCAAATCAAGGAAAGTCATGGAAAAACAATAAATATAGAAGTTTAGCGTAAGAGCAGTATAGGATCTAAAACATTTAAAATAAACGTTTATTGGGAATCAGATGAGAAACGACAAATCAAGAATCAACTCCTTTTCCAGCATGTTATTCCGAAACAAGTTATCTGACTGCGAAGTTTGGAACGTTCGAAAAGCAATTGTAGAGAAACAAGAGTCGCTCAATCAGAAATGAAGCTAAGAAAATTGGCAGTCTCTCAACGCGATCGAATTTGCAACACAGAAATCCAAGTCCAATCTGTCTTCAGAGAAATCGTAGTAACTTAATGGTCTTAAACAAATGCAGATGGGCGGGGCATGTAAGCACATGCAGAACAACAGATAGTCATGAAACGTTGGCCCTACAGCTTTAAGTGAAGAAGAGATGAATGATCAAAAGCTTTGTTGCAACATGATACTTCCTGCCATAGTTTACATAACATGATACTCCCTGCCCTAGTTTACATAACATGATACTCCCTGCCATAGTTTACATAACATGATACTCCCTGCCATAGTTTACATAACATGATACTCCCTGCCATAGTTTACATAACATGATACTCCCTGCCATAGTTTATATAACATGATACTCCCTGCCATAGTTTATATAACATGATACTCCCTGCCATAGTTTATATAACATGATACTCCCTGCCATAGTTTATATAACATGATACTCCCTGCCATAGTTTACATAACATGATACTCCCTGCCATAGGACCGCATTAAGTTTACATAACAGCCTTTGCCTTGTTAAATACCATGATTATAGGATACAGAGAAAGCTTTTCATGGAGTGGATAGAAATAAACTTTAGACCATAATAGATAATTTTAGAAATACTTGGACAACTTTTAGATAATTGTGGAAATACTTGGAAATTATTAGATAATTGTGGAAATACTTGGACAACTTTTAGATAATTGTGGAAATACTTGGACAACTTTTAGATAATTGTGGAAATAATTGGAAATTATTAGATAATTGTGGAAATACTTGGAAATTATTAGATAATTGTGGAAATACTTGGACAAATATTAGATGATTGTGTAAATACCAGAACAACTATTAGATAATGTGAGATCATTGTAACATATGACTAGAAACATAATAAAAACAACTGAAGGTATCACAGATGCTTTTGAAATAATCCCAGGAGTATGACAGGGATGTGTACTTTCACCATTTATGGGCAACATTCATTTTAACGAAAAAACAAATGTCAGACAAACTAAATCAGCAAAAGAGGTATTCAAAATGGAAGCAAAGAAACAATTTATTGCATGAAAGTCTATGTATAGATTAACAAACTTTAGAGTACTAGGTTGAGGATGGACTGCAACATAATTGGAATGCTCTTGTCACAGCTTGTGAAGAATAGAATATGAAGATTAGGGTTCAAGATGCTGAGCTGTGCGTCAGCTATGGACGACAGCGACCAAAAGCTGACTGCTAGCGTCAGGGATATCGTCCCGGAGCTGGCAAGACCCTTCTACACCTCCACGTGGTGATCCTGGATAACAGGATGGAACAAGGAAGACTGGCTATGGAGAAGTAATCGAAGAAAGATGGCTAATCAAGTACCTAAATATATCTGATGAATTCAGATGTGTCGGATCGAAAGGTGCAAATATCGCAGCCAAGCTGTAAACTACGACACAGCGCATGCCGTTCTGCGGAATACATTCTGGTACTTGCAAAACCCTTTTCATGGCTTAGTAGCGGGAGTTCGTAGAACTAACAACGAAGAAGAAGTAGATATGCAGATTAGCAGAGTGAGGACATAAATTATGGAACGACAGAGCACCAGGTCCATATGAGCTCGAACAGGTCAGATTTCGAACATATTGTAAGTATTTTGTACAGAAGTTTGATGTTTAGAGAAGTTTAAACTCTGCTGTGTTCTCTGTCATCACTACTTGAACGTCTGAATCCAGCATGACAACAACGCAACTGATCAACATTATATTTATACCCATCCTGTACTATCAATGTCAAAAGTTGCTCTAATTCAAGACACAGATCATGTCAGGTATGGTCAGGTCATCCTGTAACCGCAGATGTCGTTGGGGCACACATGAAATCATCCTCACAACTCCACGCCCTCCTTCTCTATCAGCGGCCGCTGCCTGTGACTCCTCTGGTCGGGGATTGGTCAATTCTTTTATGTTGTCCTCCCACCTCTTTTTGGGCTGGCCTCTTCGTGGTCTGCCTTGCACCTTTCTGTGGAGAATGGTATTTGCAAGACCGTTTGATCTCGATATGTGACCGTACCAAGTGAGTTTCCCTGTTTTTACAGTTGCCAAGAGGTCTTCAAAAGGCCCTATTGCTGTTGTAATTCTATCTCGTATTTCCTCATTTGTAACTCGATCTTTGTACGTAACGTTTAAACGTCTTCGGAAATATCTGCTCTATAAGGCCCGTATCCTTCGCTAACGGTCAGCTGTCCATGTCTCACAAGAATAGAGGAATATTGACAGGACCAGTGTACGCATTATTGCACCATATTCCCAATATTCCTCTATATTCCCAATATTCTTCTATATTCCCAATATGCCTCAATATTCCTCTAATTCAGGATGCAGCAGAAGACAATTACAACGTGTAGAATGACATGATTAAATAAGAGTCTATGGTGGTGTCACGTGGAGAGATCCAATTAGGAAAGATAGCATTGCAAATTTAGCGAGAACTAATCCGCAATACATAACAAGATAGAAAACACAAAATAGAAAACACAAAATAGAAAACACAAGATAGAAAACACAAGATAGAAAACACAAAATTGAAAACACAAGATAGAAAACACAAAATAGAAAACACAAAATAGAAACCACAAGATAGAAAACACAAGATAGAAACCACAAGATAGAAAACACAAGATTTAAAACACAAAATAGAAAACACAAGATAGAAAACACAAAATAGAAACCACAAGATAGAAAACACAAGATAGAAAACACAAAATTGAAAACAAAAGATAGAAAACACAAAATAGAAAACACAAGATAGAAAATACAAAATAGAAAACACAAGATAGAAAATACAAAATAGAAAACAAGATAGAAAACACAAAATAGAAAACACAAGATAGAAACCACGATGGTTCAGTCATCTCAGGAAAATGTAAACTAATAAACTACTATTGCGCACTTACGATATAATTTGATCTGACTACAAGGCACGAGAAAGACTGCGTGGCAGACGAGCAAATGATATAACCAAAATCATACAGCAACATGGACTTACACCAACTGACACATCACCCTTGACCCAATAAACACAATTGTAGTCTCATATGATGATTAACGGCACAGATGGATAGACAACAAAGTCAGTTGTTGTTGGTGTTGTTGTTGTTGTTGTTGTTGAATGTCCACAATGAGTAGGATTACTCTTTTGGGCGCCATAACAAGGACGTTAAGTGGTGGGTTGTCGTTGATTTCCTCACATCCCGAGGTGGACTGGGGTCCTTCAGGCGATTGTGCTATGCTTGGTTTTATCTGCGTATCGCTCACTAATAAGGGGATTACGTCGATCTCTCACCTTGTTAGCCAGGCAGCCATGAAAATAGCCCGTTTCCAGGGATGGCTGCGAGGAAGTCGAGGTGAGGGTCTTGGTCAGTATATTTTGCCTGACGCTGACTAACAGTGATCAGTGTGCTGTGCCTGACCCCGAGTAACATGTCTGATCAGTATGTTGGGCCTGACCCTAACTAACATGTCTGAGCAGTATGTTGGGCCTGACCCTAACTAACATGTCGGATCAGTATGTTGTGCCTGACCCTAACTAACATGTTTGAGCAGTATGTTGTGCCTGACCCTAACTAACATGTCTGAGCAGTATGTTGGGCCTGACCCTAACTAACATGTCTGAGCAGTATGTTGTGCCTGACCCTAACTAACATGTCTGAGCAGTATGTTGTGCCTGACCCTAACTAACATGTCTGAGCAGTATGTTGGGCCTGACCCTAACTAACATGTCTGAGCAGTATGTTGTGCCTGACCCTAACTAACATGTCTGAGCAGTATGTTGTGCCTGACCCTAACTAACATGTCTGAGCAGTATGTTGTGCCTGACCCTAACTAACATGTCTGAACAGTATGTTGGGCCTGACCCTAACTAACATGTCTGAGCAGTATGTTGGGCCTGACCCTAACTAACATGTCTGAGCAGTATGTTGTGCCTGACCCTAACTAACATGTCTGAGCAGTATGTTGGGCCTGACCCTAACTAACATGTCTGATCAGTATGTTGTTCCTGACCCTAACTAACATGTATGAGCAGTAGGTTGGGCCTGACCAGACGTTAGTCTTCCTCCACTCAAGAGGTGGGGCAACCAAACTATATCATGAATAGTGATTGAAAGACAAAAAATACAAAAGCATATTTTCGATGTGAAAGGTCATCGATGTTACCAGAAAAGACTGAATGCGAAACTGAAACATTGGAAGGATGGTCGACATTATGTCTTATGCTGAGTACACTTCGAGGTACAAGATTCGTTGGTTTAGTCATGTCATGAGAATGTACCCTAATGAACGTCCTCTGGTGGCTTACAAAGCTGATATACATGACTTAGTGGCAAGAGGGCGTGCGCGAGGCAAGTGGATGGATGATATTAGAGTGATTGTACAACGACACGGGCTCACATTTTTTAACGTGAAACACCCAATCCAAGACAGACGACTTTAGTGTACCACATCACTCAACAGCATAAGTGGAAAGAAAGCTAACTTAGTTAAATTACTTTAGTAACGTTCTCTATTGGGGGGTGTCTGCTGCTTGGTCCGCGCTAAATGTCTTACCATCCAATAAGGGATACTCAGAAATTAAAAATCAGAAGATATTTTCATGTTTGCACAAAGATAACAGTCCAGACAATCCATCTTTAGGTCAAATTTGGATACTATTTGATATCTCCAAGTTCTATGACCTTATTACAAAACGACGATAAATGATATCTTGAAGTCAAGCGACATTTCACACATGATATTAACATTGGGAGTCGTCCTGGACCCCTCGTAGATTGGTTATCTTGCTCGTTGTACCGACTTTGACAAGGGAAGACACAAGTAATCTCCCTTAGGGACGGCGTGACCTAGTGGTTAAGTGTCACGGCTCACAGTCCGAAGGTGCTGGGTTCGATCGCCATCACAGCATCGGCTGGTACCACTGGGACGCAAATCCTTAGAAAATGCAGGAGGAAGCAGAAACTTACATACAAGGCATACTGAAGTCGGATACATTGAGCCGACAGGCTCAAAATAAAAACCACAGTACAAAGTACACCGCCTTGTGGATTCTTCTTCGTACGCAGTCAGACGTCGACCATTATTTTTTCGAAAAAAGCAGCGGTCATCCTGAGGCTGTCGACACTTCTATAGAGCTTGTCTAGTGTTGCAACTGGTGATGGCCACATCTGCTCTCTCTGATCCGCGTATGTCGGGCAGTTTTGCAGCAAATGATCAGCGGTCATTTTCCCGGTACCACACGGGCATTCGTCGGTGCCACCTATCTTCTATTTGTTGAATATGTGGTACCTCAGTCTATTGTGGCCAGTGCGAAGTCTGAAGACCAGGACCTGCTCTCTTCTGTTCAACTGGTAATAGGCATCGTTTTTGGTGTAGCCAGAATGTTCGTTTTCCCATTTGGTCATGTATCTAGCTCTAATAAGCCGTTTTGACTCTTCGTATGTCATACTAGTTTCTGGTTGTGGTAGTTTTGCACCTTCTTTTTCCAGTCTGTCTGCCTCCTCGTTGCCTTGGATGTTGCAGTGAGATGGAACCCACTGCACCACTATCATTTGTGGTGCAGCCTGCTGGCATAGTTGACAGAGTACTGCTCTTAAATCATTAAGTTGAGTATTTTTTTGGCTTTTTAGTGCTGTGACTACGGCCAGAGCATCTGTAAGCAGGACTATGTGGCTTTCATTTCTTTTACCTGTCACCATTTCTTCCACTGTCGCCCTCAGTGCCTCTGCCTTAGCTCTGAAATTGCTTGTGTATTTTCCAGTAGCGAATGAAAGTGTTATTTTTCTGCCATTTGGTAGGTTCAGAAATGCTCCTGCCCCTCCGTTCTGTGTTGTGTTTGTTACGGAACCGTCAGTGTATGCATGGGTCCAGTTCATGCTTGGGTAGTTTTCCGTTATGTAACTCAGGGTAGTATCTCTTCTTTCTTTTTCAGACTGGCAATTTTTGTTTCCAATACCTGGTATATTTTCTACCACCTCTGGAAATATATGCTGCCTCCAGGTAGGTTTTCGTACAGTAGGGATGGGCTTTGGTGTTAGTGCGTTCATGGGGTTTTCGTGCATCTTTGCTTTGGCTATTTCTGCAAAGTCTCTTCGCTTTAGTTTCCCATTTCCGAAATTGTTTAGTCTCTGGTGCATTGGATAGTCAGTCAGTCTTCTGAGTTTCTCTGATTGCAGCTGGGCTCTGCAGTCTCTTCTGTCGGTCATGGATTGCAGCTTTGTAATCTTTTCAAGTTCTACAATTGGCGTTGACTTCATGCCTCCTGTTATAACTCTCATGGCTTGGTTTTGGAGTTTGCTAACTTTATCGAAGTTCGCCTTTGCTGCTGTTGTCCATGCCACAATGCCATACTCGAGAACTGGTCTCACTCTTCCAGTGTACAGTTGTTTATTATATTTTCGTCTGCTCCCCAGCTTGTGCCAGCAAGTTTCCTCATGATTGCCATTCTCTCTCTGGCTCTCATTCGGTTTTTCTCGATCTGACTTTTCCATGTCATGCGCCGATCAAATGTGACTCCCAGGTAGTTTGGGTTGTCGTTTGGCTGCAGGTATTTGCCGTTTAGACTTAATTTGGTGTTTTGGGGTTTATTGAAAGCGAAAATATTGTACATGTGGTTTTTTCCTCATTTATTTTGACCAGCCATGAGTTCGCCCACTCTTCCAGCGATGTTAGGGCCTGCTGCATCCGATTTCGTGCTATGGTGAGATTTTTTTCAGAGGTCCACATAGCCAGATCGTCTGCAAACATTGAGCTATGGACTCTCCTTGGTATATTCTCTGTAATGTCGTTTATATATACCAGGAAGAGTGTGGGTGACAGTACTCCCCCTTGGGGTACTCCCTGCTCGAGTGTCACCTTTTTGCTCATCTGCCCTTGTACTTGAACTCTGGCCGTTCTGTTTTTGAGGTAGTGGTTGATCCACTTGTACATTTTCTCACAAACTTCACTTCTTCTTAGCTTGACTCTAAGTCCATCTTTCCAGACTTTGTCAAATGCCTTTTCCAGGTCCACCCAAACCGCTACTGTGTGTTTTTGCTCCTGGTAGGCATCTTCTATTTCCTGGACTATGAGGATGACCTGATCTTCACTGGATCTGTGCTGTCTAAAGCCTACTTGCTGTGGAATTAGTATTCGTTTTTCTTCCAGATGCCACATCAGTCTGGTGTTTATCATACGTTCCATCAGTTTGCCGACACAGCTCAGTAGGCTGATAGGCCTGTATCCATTTGGATCTGTTTTGTCTTTTCCTTTCTTTGGTACTGGTACAAGTACTGCGTCTTTCCATGCCTGGGGTACAATTCCCCTTTTCCAGCTTTGGTTCAGGACTGATAGCAGTTTCCTCTTCGCTGTTTGGCCCAGCCCCATCAGCATTTCGTTTGTTATCCCGTCTTTTCCGGAAGATTTCCTTTTCTTTAATGTTCTCATGGCCTCTTCCATTTCGTTCATTGCCTTGTGGATTCGAGAAATAAGACGAACGCAAAACAAACAAACAAAAAAAACAAACAAAAAAAGGAATCCCCCTTGACAGAGACATAAGCTAGATAAACAAATCTGTAAAACATTCCATCATGTTGAGTTGTGTTTTAGGCTCAACAAATGAGCTATGATGAGCCACAAACTTCAACTAATACGAGGGCCGCTTGATGCCCAGTTAGTGGACTAGCTCTGTTTGAAGTCAAGTTTATAAGACTAAATATGGCGTGAAGTCAAGTTGATAGACTAAATATGGCGTGAATTCCCGTTAACAGACTAAGTTTGGTGTGAAGTTAACTAAACAGACTTAAGTAACCCGTAAAGTTAACTAAACAGACTATAGAAACGCGTGAAGTTAAGTTAACAGACTAAGTCTCATATTTTTATCAGATTTGCCACCTCTGAACTTAGGATGCCAGGTCCTTCATTATCATCTGTTGATGGTTTGGCTCCACGACTGTCCTCAAAAAGTTCCTTTGTCTACAATGCCTTTTGTTTTTAATTCCCAATATGTGCGTTCTCAATTGTTTTAATATTGATCTGCCTCACAATTAATTGGTTTGTTCTCTTTAAATTTTGCGGGGGTTTTTTTTTAATATTTTTTTTTCTAGATTTCGATTGAGGTTGTCATAGTGTCAAGCACATCTTTTCAGCTTGAATTATTTCTTATCTCGCACTGTGATGTCATCCATGATGCGCGTACTTATCTGACGATATTTATAGCCCACAGGCCGCGTGATTGAGACCCTAAACGTTGAACGTTCCATTTTATAAGACCCATGTTTTTTGTCACAGAAGCAGACGATGTTATCCGCTTGTGTTGATATAAGTTTATCCAGCTCTGCGTTGAGTGTTAGAAAAAAAACATGGGTAGATCCAATATGGAGCATAATTACAGGATGGGCGAGAACAATATTAGAAAGATAGATAAGGCAAGGGACCTAGGGGTTATAAAAGATCATACAGGTAAGGTGAGTGCGCAAGTTCAGGTAACAGTGAAAAAGGCAAATGCAATGTTAGGTATCATAAAAAGAAATGTTAAACATAGGAGCAAGGAAGTGATAGTCAAACTGTATAAAGCATTAGTTAGACCTAGATTAGAGTACTGTGTACAGGTGTGGAGTTCTTTTCATAGAGGGGATATCTTCTTCTTCTTCTTCTGCGTACACAGTCAGACAGTAACCATTATTTTCTCGAAAAAAGCGGCGGTCATCCTGAGACTCTCGCCACTACCATAGAGCTTGTCTTGCAGTTCCACTGGCAATGGCCACATCTGCTCTCTCTGATCCTCGTATGTCGGGCAGTTCTGCAGCAGGTGTTCAGTGGTCATTTTACCAGTACCGCACGGGCATTCGTCGGTACACCCTATCTTCAATTTGTTGAATAGGTGGTACCTCAGTCTGTTGTGGCCAGTGCGAAGTCTGAAGACGACGACCTGCTCTCTTCGGTTCAACTGGTAATAGGCATCGTTTTTGGTGTAACCAGTATGTTCGGTTTCCCATTTGGACATGTATCTGGCTTTGATAAGCCGTTTTGACTCTTCGTACGTCATACTGGTATCTGTTTGTGGTAGCCTTGCACCTTCTTTTGCCAGTCTGTCTGCCTCCTCGTTGCCTTGGATGTTGCAGTGTGACGGAACCCACTGTACCACTACCCTTTTTGGTGCGGACTGCTGGCACAGTTTGCAGAGTGCTGCTCTTAAGTCATTAAGCTCAGTGTTTTTCTGGCTTTTTAGCGCTGTGACTACTTCGAGAGCATCTGTCAGCAGGACTATATGGCTCTCATTTTCACTGTGTGTTACCATTTCTTCCACTGCCGCCCTCAGTGCCTCTGCCTCTGCTCTGAAATTGCTTGTGTACTTACCAGTAGCGAATGACAGTGTTATTTTCCTGCCATTTGGTAGGTTCAGGAATGCTCCTGCCCCTCCGTTCTGTGTTGTGTTTGTTACAGAACCGTCGGTGTATGCATGGGTCCAGTCCATGCTTGGGTAGCTTTTCGTTATGAAGCTTAGGGTAGTGTCTCTCCTTTCTTTTTCACTCTGGCAGTTTTTGTTTGCAATACCTGGTATATTTTCTACCACCTCTGGAAATATATCCTGCCTCCAAGTAGGTTTTCGTACAGTAGTGATGGGTTTTGGTGTTGTTTGTGCGTTTATGGGATCTTCGTGCATCTTTGCTTTGGCTTTTTCTGCAAAGTTTCTCCGCTTTAGTTTCCCATTTCCCAAATTGTTTAGTCTCTGGTACATTGGATGGTCCGTCAGTCTTCTGAGTTTCTCTGACTGCAGCTGGGCTCTGCAGTCTCTTCTATCGGTCATGGATTGCAGTTTTGTAATCTTTTCAAGTTCTACAATTGGCGTTGACTTCATGCCACCTGTTATAATTCTCATGGCTTGGTTTTGAAGTTTGTTAACTTTATCGAAGTTCGCCTTCGCTGCGGTTGTCCATGCCGCAATGCCATACTCGAGAACTGGTCTCACTCTTCCAGTGTACAGTTTCTTTAGTATGCCTTCGTCTGCTCCCCAGCTTGTGCCAGCAAGTTTCCTCATGATCGCCATCCTTTCTCTGGCTTTCATTCGGTTTCTCTCAATCTGACTTTTCCATGTCATGCGCCGATCAAATGTGACTCCCAGATAGGTTGGGTTGTCGTTTGGCTGCAGGATTTTGCCATTCAGACTTAATTTGGGGTTTTAATGAGAGCGAGAATATTGTGCACGTGGTTTTCTCCTCGTTTATTTTGACCAGCCATGAGTTCGCCCACTCTTCCAGCGATGTTAGGGCCGTCTGCATCCGATTTCTTGCTATTGTGAGATTCTTTTCAGAGGTCCACATAGCCAGATCGTCTGCAAACATTGAGCTATGGACTCTTCTTGGTATATTCTCTGTAATATCGTTTATATATACCAGGAAGAGTGTGGGTGACAATACTCCCCCTTGGGGTACTCCCTGCTCGAGTGTCACCTTTTTGCTCATCTGCCCTTGTACTTGGACTCTGGCCGTTCTTTGTTTGAGGTAGTGGTTGATCCACTTGTACATTTTCCCACAGACATCACTTCTTCTTAGCTTGACTCTAAGTCCATCCTTCCAGACTTTGTCAAATGCCTTTTCCAGATCCACCCAAACAGCTACTGTGTGTTTCTGTGCCCGGTAGGCATCTTCTATCTCCTGAGCTATGAGGATGACCTGGTCCTCAGTGGATCTGTGCTGTTTAAAGCCGGCTTGCTGTGGAATTAGTATTTGTTTTTCTTCCAGATGCCACATCAGTCTGGTGTTTATTATCCGTTCCATCAGCTTGCCAACACAGCTCAGTAGGCTTATGGGCCTGTATCCATTTGGATCTGTTTTGTCCTTCCCTGTTTTTGGTACTGGTACCAGTATTGCATCTTTCCATGCCTGGGGTACAATACCCCTTTTCCAGCTTTGGTTCAGGACTGATAGTAGTTTCTTCTTCGCTGTTTGGCCCAGCCCCATCAGCATTTCGTTTGTTATCCCGTCTTTTCCGGGAGATTTCCTTTTCTTTAGTGTACTCATAGCCTTTTCCATTTCGCGCATTGTTAGTTTGGCCATCATGTGCTCTTCAGGAGCCGTATTTATGTTTTCGTGTCCCTTTAGCTCTTCGCTAATGTCTGTATGCTTATCTGCAGGGACCTCGATGTGGTTTGCTCTGGCATAGTGATCGACAAAGGCGTTTGCGGCTTTCTTACCTGTGGCAAGTTCTCGCCCTGCTTGATGGTAATTTGTTTATTTGACGGGGTTTCGTCGTTCATGGCTCTGACTAGCTTCCATAGCTTGTTCCCGTCTTTGTCCAGGTTCAGACTTTCCGTTTTATTTTTCCAACTTTCTCTTGCTGTTTGCTTGAGAGTGTGTTTGTACTTCGCCGCGGCGGCTTTGAGGGCGATGTTTGCCTCCATGGATTTTTCTCGTTCTGCCATGTTCCTAGCATTTGTTACTGCATCTTCCACTTTCTGTAACTCATCATTCCAGTAGGGCTTATAGTTTTTCCTAGCTCCTCTTGGGATGGTTTCAGTGGCGGCTTGCATTATTGCCTTGCTTAGGCTCTCCACCATGGGCTTCATTTTGGTGTTTCGTGTGTTGATGGTTTCACACAGCCCATCTGTCAGGATTGCAAATCTGTCCCAGTCGGCTCGTTTGTAATTCCAACGTGGGAGCGGTTTTGTTTCCTGTGGGCTTACTTCCATGTCAATGGTTAGCCTGATCGGCCTGTGGTCGCTACCTGCCAGTTGGTTCAGCACCTGGCGGTCTATTTTATAGTGTATGTCCTGTGTGGAGAAGGCCAAATCTGGAGTCGAGGTGGTATGCCATGTTCTTGAGTAGAAGCTAGGGCTATCCTCCGGCCTATTGATTAGGGAGAGATTGGCATCTATCTCCCAATCTTCCACTTCGTCACCTCTACTGTCTGTGTCAGAGTATCCCCATCTCTCCGAGTGGCTGTTGAAATCTCCAACTACTATGCAGTTGGAGTCTCTGACCTCCATACTCGAGAGCGATAGGTCTCTGTTTGGTGGTCCGTACAGATTGAAAATGCGGAGTTTCGTCTCTTGAGCCATTATGTCAACTCCTACAATTTCTGCTTGTCCGGTGTGATTGACAGGTACCGCGCTACTCGGTATGCTGTTTCTGGTCAGTATCAGAACCCCTCCTTTGTGGCCTTCTCTATCTAGACGGAAGGTCTGGTATCCTCTGATTGAGAATTTATGGTTATTGTTGAGGTGCGTTTCCTGGATACATGCCACGTCAATCTTACCTTCATGCAGGTGGTGTGTTAGGGAAAGTTTTTTGTTAATGACTCCCTCCGCATTCCACTGTAGTATTTTGAGGGTCTTGAGGTTTTCGCCAATAGACGTTACCCCATAGCCATGTGCCTTGACTCCACGACACATGGGTGGGTGACCACCAGTAGTCAAGGGTGGGCCCCTTCGAGGCGTGAGGCCCGGCGCTATCGCTGCCTGGCGGGTCTCCTCAGGATGAGCGCCATACGTTTTTCGAATAGGTTGTGCTGCCATCATACTGTGATTTACGTTGCACTGTTTTGTTAGGCTTGCGGCCCCGTGCATCCGATTTCAACAGGCGTTTCTGTAGGGATGCCCTCCTTAGCCTTTGGCTGTCCCCAGCCTATCTGCAAGGCAGCAGTTGTTTGCGGTCACAGTTTTCTCTCCTATGGAAGTTGTCTTACCAGACTTTCGAGTCTTCACTACTCGTGTCTATAGGGTGCAATGATGATATGATATATGAGATGGACTGGTTTACCCGGAAGAGAGGCAGTCCAGTGTGTCTGTATCCCAGGATCGGCACGTCCTACCAGAAACGTAGCATTTGCATGTGAGTGGGGTATCTCTTTTTCCCTTTGTTTTCTTGGCTTCTATGCAGGGATGGTACGCCTAGCATTCCCCGCCACCTGGGGTGTTGACACAGTGGGGCAGGTGTGCAATGTCCGCTGGTCTGCATCTCTTCTGCGTCCAGCATGATAGTTATGGCTGATAACGTACAGAGGTAGATATCGTAGCCGGAGTGCATTTCGCCAGAGGACAAGCCTGGTAATGTCACAGAGATGTTGATCGCCTGGTGTGCGGACAACTCTCATGGTCAGTGGTTGAGTCTTGACAGTTCACAGTGAGGTGGCTGCTCTACTGTTTTCGACACCCCGACCAGGTACTAAGTCTTTGGTTGGTGTTTTCGCACCCCAACGCCGTATAGGGTGAGTATCAAGCAGTTGTCCGCCCGCTTTGATTGGCGGACGGCAAGGACCTCATACTGTGGCTCTACCTGATAGGGCTGAGGCGCAAGCCCTAGGTCCCGATCATGTAGGAGCCTCCCATTGCAGTGGTGCTGAGATTTTGGGCGGGATTGCGGCTTACAAGGGTTCGGCCGTAATCCCCCACATGGTAGCCTCGCGCCCTTGGCTTATCAGCCTGGTACGTGAACCAAAGTGTCTGCGGCTCCTCTCGATTTGAGCTGGTTTTCCGTAGCAACGCCCTGTCATTTGTAGGGTAAAACTGACCTGTCTTCAGATGATCTATTTCCAGCACCCGTTCACTATTTGGTCAGACGAATTTATTGAGGTCTTTTGTTTGTCCATGACCAGGTATTTGAAATCTGCGGTTTCTGCGGAGTTAAACACGATTTCCGTAGCGTTCTTTCATTTGAGTGTTTGAGAGCTGACTTGTCATCCGTGAGTCTAATACCAGCGTACGTTCATTATTAGACCCAAACGGCAGTGCTCTCGATTTGTCAGTTGTTCTACAGTATTGGCGTGTTCAGTCAAATTAAGCCGCAGGTTCCACACCTGGTGGTGCCCTTCCGTCAATTCCCTTAGCGAGACAATCAAGAGGGTAGCCCCAAAATTTTCGAGGGTCTAATTCCAGCACATGTTCTCTATTAGACCCCACGAAGGTGTACTTTTTGATAGTCATTCTGCATTATTGGCGTGTTAAGTTAACTTAGGTCTCAGGCTCCACTCCTGATAGTGCTCTTCCGTCAATTCCTTTATCAAACACTGGATGCAGACAAAACCGAGCCACAGGGGGCATAACCCCAGATTTCTGGGGGTCTAAGTCCAGCACCAGTTCCATATTAGGCCCCAGAAGAGTGGTCTTGGCATGTCAATCATTTCAGTGTTGGCCGTGTTGAGTCAAATTAAGCCGCAGGCTCCACTCCTGGTGGTGCCCTTCCGTCAATTCCTTTAAGTTTCAGCTTTGCAACCATACTTCCCCCGGAACCCAAACACTTTGGTTTCCCGGAAGCTGCCCGCAGAGTCATCGAAGCAACTCCTGCGGATCGCTAGTCGGCATCGTTTATGGTCAGAACTACGACGGTATCTGATCGTCTTCGCGCCTCTGACTTTCGTTCTTGATTAATGAAAACATTCTTGACAAATGCTTTCGCAGTAGCTCGTCTTGCGGCGATCCAAGAATTTCACCTCTAACGCCGCAATACGAATGCCCCCGTTTGTCCCTGTTAATCATTACCTCCAGTTCCGAAAACCAACAAAATAGAACCGAGGTCCTATTCCATTATTCCATGCACCATTATTCAGGCAGCCGAGGCCTGCTTTGAACACTCTAATTTTTTCAAAGTAAACGCGCCGGCCACCCAGGACGCTCAGCGAAGAGCACCCGTGGGAGAGAGCCGGCAGACGGTAGGGCAGGAGACAACGGGCAGTGAACCGGCGCGAGCCGGACCGCCCGCCTGCGCCTGAGATCCAACTACGAGCTTTTTAACTGCAACAACTTTAATATACGCTATTGGAGCTGGAATTACCGCGGCTGCTGGCACCAGACTTGCCCTCCAATAGATCCTCGTTAAAGGGTTTAAAGTGTACTCATTCCAATTACGGAGCCTCGAAAGAGTCCCGTATTGTTATTTTTCGTCACTATTTCCCCGTGCCGGGAGTGGGTAAGTTGCGCGCCTGCTGCCTTCCTTGGATGTGGTAGCCGTTTCTCATGCTCCCTCTCCGGAATCGAACCCTGATTCCCCGTTACCCGTTACAAACATGGTAGGCATGTCACGTACCATCGACATTTGATAGGGCAGACATTTGAAAGATGCGTCGCCGGCACATGAGGCCATGCGATCAGCACAAAGTTATCCAGAGTCACCAGTGGGGACGCCGCAACCCCGCGAGGGGAAACGACGATTGGTTTTGAACTAATAAAAGCGCTCTTTCCGCGAGGGTCGGAGCTTGGTAAGCATGTATTAGCTCTAGAATTGCCACAGTTATCCAAGTAGGATCGTGTCATCTAAGGAACCTCGACTGATTTAATGAGCCATTCGCGGTTTCACCGTGAGACAGTGTGAACTTAGACATGCATGGCTTAATCTTTGAGACAAGCATATGACTACTGGCAGGATCAACCAGATATCTGTCGGAGACGTACTGTGTACAGCCACACACCGGTCGGCGGAGGAAGGGTGTGTTTTTGTAAAAAGCCTCACTGGGACGGCCGCAGGGACCGACTGACGGGACGGACGGAGGGTTGTTCCACCCGTCCCTCACTCCGTCGACCTAGGACCGCCTGACAGGGGCCTCCCACACGCACCAGACGACCGACCGACCGGGCTCGCTCGAGGAGGGATGGCAGCGCTCTGTGCAGAACGGATCCCAACGACCTCGGCGATGAATTTCACTGGGACTGGAGACAATTTGGCCTGCCCTTCTCCGTAGGAGAACGCAGGGCCTCGAGGCAACGATTCCTGCTTTCCATTTGCCGGTCACAAGCTCTTTGCGAGAGTCGGACCACCAGCGAGACGTACTGTCGAGCTCTGCTATAAGCCTTAGATAAATCACCACGGACGGACCACGTTTCCTGAAACGGACCAGACTAGCGCACCTCGGTGGAGGAGCCACTACCACAAACCGCACCCAATTCGCACTACGGGGAAAGGCAGGCGAGCGTTTTCCGCAAGCCCGCGCTATCGCTCCGCCTGGCGGGACTGAGATCGCTTTACGAACACTGGTTGAAATTGAGTCGCCGCGGCGAGACAACTACCCCAGATCATAGAGGGGATATAAACATGATGGAATTAATACATACAAGAGCGACAAAGCTGATAGTGGGATTCCAGATGTACAGTTATGAGGAAAGACTCAGAAAAAAACCGGCCTATAATGTCTAGAAAGAAGAATTCGAAATTCGAGGTGACTTAATTCCGGTTTTAAAGATGATCAGAGCAATGGATAACTTTGACTATATCAAGAACAACAGAGCATAGCTACAAATTAACAAAAGATAGGTCCAGATTAGATATTAAGAAGTACAATTTTAGTCAGAGAGTGGTGAATGCTTGGAATGCAGTGCCACAGAAGGGAATGGAGGCAGGGACAATTAATACATTTAAGAATAAATTGGATGCGCAAAGCTTTTAGAGCAAGGTAACGTAAATGAAACTGGTTGTATACAGACTCTGTAGCGTGTTTTAAACCGGTATGAAGATGTTAAGTAAAGTTACCTTTAATTAAGTTAAGTTATGTTTAATTAAGTTAAGTTATGTTTAATTAAGTTAAGTTATTATCAACAAAAAAAAAAAAGGTTCGCAGCGGCAAAATCCCGAGAATAAAGACGGATGCGGTAGTTGTCTCAAGCGTTGTCATCAAAGTCACGAGTAAGCAGTGACGTATGTGCAGATGGGTTGTGGAGGTACAGCCGATTTGTGCTTGTCCACACTTCAGGTTCCTTTCTTCGTATCGCCTTTCTCCAATATCTCATGACACTCCAGTAATTTTCTTTATTAATAGTCTGACCGCTTGGAACAAACTCATGATAAACAGTACTCTCAAATTAGATGTTTTTCTTCTTCTTCGTACGCTGGTTACAGCGATATACGTTGCACTGTGTTACTTTGTAAAGTCTGTGACCCAGTACATCCGATTTCAACAGGCGTTTCTGTAGCGATGCCCTCCTTAGCCTTTGGCTGTCCCCAGCCTATCTGCAAGGCAGCAGTTGTTTTTGGTCAGAGTTGTCTCTCTTAGAGAAGTTGTCTTGCAGGACTATCGAGTCTTCCCCACTCGTGTATATAGGGTGTGGCAATGATATGATATGATATAATGGACTGTATGTACTAGTTTTACAAGTATCTTGGAAGAGAGGCAGTCCAGTGTGTTTGTGTCCTGCCAGAAACGTAGCATATGCATGTGAGTGTATCTCCTTGCTCCTTTTATTTTCTCGGCTTATCTGCAGTGATGGTACGCCTAGCATTCCCCGCCACCTGGGAGGTTGTCACAATAGGGTAAAGGTGCAATGTCCGCTGGCCTGCATCTCTTCTGCGTCCATTGGGATGACTGATAGCAGACAGAGGTAAAGAGCGAGGAAGGAGTACATTTAACCAGGGGACAAGCCTGGTCATGGCACGGAGATGTTGTTCACCTGGCGTGCGGACATATCTCATGATCAAGGGTTGAGTCTCAACAGTTCGCAGTGAGGTGGCTGCTCTACTGCTTACGACACCCCGACCGAAAACTAAGTCTTCTACTAGTGGTTTCACACCTCAACGCCGTATGGGGTGAATATCGAGCAGCTTCCCGCCCGCTTTGATCGGCGGACGGCAGAGACCTCATTCTGCGGCTCGACCGGGTCGGGCTCAGACGCGAGCCCCAGGTCTCAACCATATCGTAGCCTCCCATCGCAGTGGTGCTGAGATTTAGGGCGGGATTCCGGCTTAGAGGCGTTCGGCCATAATCCCTCAGATAGTAGCCTCACACCAATGGCTTATCAGCCAAGCACGTGGACCAAATGTCTGAGACCTGCGATTCATCTCGAATTAAGCAGGATTACCGTAGCAACGCCCTGTCATTATTAGGGTAAAACTGACCTGTCTTCCGAGGGTCTAATACCAGCACCCGTTCCCTATTTGACCCAACTAATTAAGAGAGAGCTTTTTAGCCAGTCAATGACCAAGTGTCTGAAAACTGCGATTCCTCTAGGGTTGAGCAGGATTACCGTAGCAACGCTCTTTCATTAAGACGGTAAAACTGACCTGTCTTCCGTGGGTCTAATTCCAGAACACGTTCCCTATTAGACCCAACGAAAATGCTCTCAGTCTGTCAGCCATTATACAGTGTTGGCGTGTTGAGTCAAATCAATAAGATGTTCAACAGAACCTTCACACCTGAGTGAGTCGCGTGCTTTTTTTAAATCGTGGTGGTGCTGTTCTAACCCGCTATGATGACTGCCTTTTTATTTCGACATCTATCCATAATCTCATCTTTCATCACTTGTATTTCTCAGAAAACCTCAGTCAGCATTCAGTAAAAGGTGTTACCACATTTCAAGCAAAACTTCAAGGTACACGTCGATCTTCAAGATTCTTTCATTGCTCAATTTTCAAAAAAGTGCACTACACGTGTATTCACTTCATCGGATGCACATAAAAAAATTACGGTCGTTGCGTGATACGGTTATTATTAAACAGAAAGTCAATGTCATGGCACACAATCAAACTGTGACTAGATCGATGCCTCTAGTTGTGATAGTTGTTGTGTTGTTTTAAAATTCCGATTTCTTTTTGGACTGTCCTCGTGTATGCATTTATTAGTACGTTATGTGCAAACAAACATTCGTGTCTCTCTCGTGGCGACTATGTTGATGGTATAATGTCAGTTCCCAGGTGACCATAGCCGCTCTGCATTTTTCAGAAAACTCAAATGAGATTGGTCCACATTACAGTCAGGCGTAATATACTAACAAAGACCACGTCTCTCTCTTTTTTTCTGTTTTCAAGGCAGACTGGCTAACGAGATGTGGATCGATGTGGTTCTGGCAGTAGCGACTGTCATGCAGATGGAGCCAGGTACAGCACAACAGCCTACAGTACCCAGATCCCCATTCATCAGCACTCTCTGGATGTGAGGAAAGCCTCTGCGACCCGCCACTCAATCCCTTCTTCACGGCACACAAATGAGTAAACTTACTCATTGCGAGCACTTAACAACAACAATAACAACTGCGACATAAGTTGGAATACTCTGATATGCGACGAAATGAGCAGATCCGTGTAGAGCACAACATTATACATTAACCAAATCTCGTATTCTAGTAGGTTTACGAGAATGGAAGATTATGTCATCTCGTACTAACAATTACATAACGTCAACATTACGTATTGTAGTTCATGTTGCCAGAAGGCATCATTACTGGAAGCAGTCGAGTTCTGAGATCATTTACCGCTCTTTAGACAAGGGAACATTCAAGGTGCTCAGATCGCACTGGGTACAGACATCGCGGAGGCTCAGCCGTTGAAAACAATACTCACAACAATTCCAAGGCTGATCCCCGCATGTGTGCCCTGTATGTGACAAGGTTTGCCGATCTAGGATTGGTCTTTACAGACATCAGAGAACACATTTCACAACTCGTGTGATGCTATCACCATCTTCGCTTGCGACTATTATTATTATTATTATTATTATTATTATTACTATTATTATTATACATTGTAGTTTGTTTGTTGTTGTCGGTTGTCCACGATGAGTAACTCTTGTTAGGTGTCATGAAAACGGCTTTTGGTGACCTACGGTGCGACAATGAGCAAAAAGTTGGAGGATAAGATAGAGGTCCTTGAGATGAGGATATGCAGAGAGTCGCATTTTCTGGGAAGAAAAACAAGAAATAAAGTCGGGACGAGATTGAAAATGGAAAGACATACAAATTAATTAGGCAGGTCAAATGTTTTGGACACGAAATTCTGCTAACAACTGAGGATGTTTAAGGCAGAGGAGGAAAAGGTTGACAGCCTTTATCAGTGGGAGAGCAACGGCTAAAGATAAATTAAATAAAACGTATGTTGAAGTGTACCATCCAATCAAAAGATAGATAAAAGTGAAGATCGATACGCAGTCAACATCCGACGAGGAGACGGCGATTGACATCATCAACATCATCAACATCATCAACATCATCAACATCATCATCATCAACATCATCATCATCATCATCATCATCATCATCATCATCATCATCAACATCATCATCATCATCCTCAACATCATCATCATCATCATCAACATCATCATCATCATCATCATCAACATCATCACCCCTGTGTGATATAAAAGGATAGGTGTCTAGTAGGTACAAGTCTTGACCATGAATGTCAAGAAAACATTGGTCGGATAGGTGTCTAGTAGGTATAAGTCTTGACCATGAATGTCAAGAAAACATTGGTCGGATAGGTGTCTAGTAGGTACAAGTCTTGACCATAAATGTCAAGAAAACATTGGTCGGATAGGTGTCTAGTAGGTACAAGTCTTGACCATGAATGTCAAGAAAACATTGGTCGGATAGGTGTCTAGTAGGTATAAGTCTTGACCATTAATGTCAAGAAAACATTGGTCATGTACCAACCTGCACCAGGCATGCCGTACACAAAACCAAAGACTACAGTCAGCGAGCAGAAGCTGAATGTCGTAGATAAATTCACCTAACTGGGCAGTACGCTGTCGAGATCTGCCAGCCTCGATGATGAGGTGGCAAGCAGAATAGCAAGGGCCAGCACAGCCTTTGGTAGAATGTGAACGATGGCGTAGGAACGTTGTGGCATCAGCGTTAAGACCAAACTGAAAGTCTACCGTGCAACCATCATTCCAACCCTACTATACGCCTGCGAAAGCTTGACAGTACACTCTGGACATGCAAGGAGGTTAAACCCCTATCACATAGTTTGCCTCAGACGAATATACCATATCCGTTGGCAAGATCGTGTCACTGACATAAAATTTCTCTCGAGGGCAGACATGCCCAGCATTCATGCACTGTTAGAAAAAGTAGGACTAGGATGGGCCGGATACCTCGTCCGTATGTCAGACGAACTGCTCACAAAGAAGCTACTCTACGGCGAGTTGAGAGAGGGATGGCGCGAGAGAGGGCGTCTCGAGAAACGTTTTAAAGACGGTCTGAGAGACTCACTGAAAAGTTGCTAGATAGATAACACCACCTCGGAATGTCTTGCGCAAAACAAATCTGACTGGAGAAGCGCAGTCAAAGCGGGTGTAGCTACCAGCGAAGACCACCGTGTTGTGAAAGTCCAGAGCAGATGCGACACCCGGAAATCACGAGCAGCGGGAACACCAACACCTTCTACTGGCCTCGTGTGCCCGTTATGCAGCAGATTTTTTGTGTCCGCGTTGGCCTGGTCAGCCACATGCGCACCCACACCCAACATGGAAATCTGTGACACGGATGATGTCGGCGGTCCTCATCGATAACGATGGACAGCTTTTATTAATATTATTATTATTATTATGCTTGTCTTACACCCACACTCCACTCCCCACCCCGCCACACACCCCTCCTTATTTACACGACAGACTTGAACAACAGACAAAAACTGCTATATACAAGACAACAGAGAAAACTGATAAAGACAAGACAACAGAGAAAACCGATAGAGACAAGACAACAGACAAAAGTGATGGAGACAAGATAACAGATACAACTGATGGAAACAAGGAGACAGACAAAACTGATGGAGACAAGGCGACAGACAAAACTGATGGAACAAAGACAAGAGCCAGAAACCCTGGACATGTGTGTATAACAACTTGGCACAGAAAACGACATGGAACATCATTCCTTAAGAACACTCCCAACTGAAAGGTGTGGAGAGTCACAATCGCCTACGCCAGTCGACAATGAAGACGCATAATGATGAAGATCTTCCGCTCGCTAAACATATCAACAACACTTCCTCCTCCCGTCCAATCCGCCTCCCTCCCCCTCAATTTATATTATGACAAAGGAACACCACGACAACACGTTCCAACACACAGGCTCTATTGACTACCTATTGACTACCTTTCATAGACTACCTATTGACTACCTTTCATAGACTACCTATTGACTACCTTTCATAGACTACCTGTTGAAGATGTTGTCACCGCTACGCATAATCAGAGCCGACTTTGTCTGCCTTTGCCTGTCACGTCGAATACAACTTACATTGGTTAGGCTTTACACCAAACGGCTCTGAACTTTATTTTTTTTTAAACACAATTCCATATACCACATGAAAGGGGCGCTCCATGACAAATGTAGACGTGCTTTTAACGACTAACAAGGAAAACAAATATGTCGTTGTTGCTGTTGCTGTTGATATTGCTGTTGATGTTGCTGTTGTTGTTGCTGTTGATGTTGCTGTTGATGTTGATGTTGCTATCCCATAGCTGGTAAACAATCCTGCTCTTGGCTGCCCATTATTGTATAAATACAGGTTTTCTTTGGTTGTTCCATACAGTGAATTCACGATTGTCGAAGAGAGGAGACTAACGTCTGGTCAGACAAAATATACTGATCACACATGTAAGTCAGGGTCATGCAAACTATACTGATTAGATATGTTAGTCAGGATCAGGCAAAATATACTGATTAGATATGTTAGTCAGGATCAGGCAAAATATACTGATTAGACATGTTAGGATCAAGCAAAATATATTGATCAGACACTTTAGCCAGGATCAGGCGAAATATACTAATTAGATATCTAAGTCAGGATCAGACGAAATATACTGATAAGACATGTTAGTCAGGATCAGGCAAAATATACTGATCAGACACGTTAGTCAGGATCAGGCGAAATATACTAATTAGATATGTTAGTCAGGATCAGGCAAAATATACTGATCAGACATGTTAGTCAGGATCAGGCAAAATATACTGATCAGACATGTTAGTCAGGATCAGGCAAAATATACTGATCAGACATGTTAGTCAGGATCAGGCAAAATATACTGATCAGACATGTTAGCATCAGGCAAAATATATTGGCCAAGACCCACATTTCGACTTGCTCATTGTTCTCACTGGAAACGGGCTGATATTCTTGTCAGCCTTGCTAACGAGGTGAGGGATCGACGCAATCCCCATAGTAGTAAGTGACATGCAGATGAAGCCAAGCATAGCCCAACCGTCTGGAGGACCCAGATTTACTTTTATCAGCACGCTCGAAATGTGAGAAAAGCTTTTGTAACCCGGCACTAAACGTCCATTTCTGGGAGCACAAAAAACCAAACTTACTATAACAACAATAACTTATAAATACAGGTTTTCTTTAGTTGTTCCGTACAGTAGATTGTATGACGATTGTGGACCGCATTTTAAGAATCGTGTCCTCACGACTGCAACCGCTTTCCACTCACTTAGTAGGAGTCTATTTCATCCAAGTGAGAGCAGTGTCCGCACAAGACCAGGTGCTGAGGTTTAATCTCGAATATTCTCTTCGAAACTGAAGGATGAGACTGTTATCTTCTGTGTTGATTTCATAATTAATTTCTAACTTAACTCAACTTCATTATACTGGTATAGAAGGCTCTATAGAGTCTGTATACAACCAGTTCATTTCGCTTCTCGGATACTGAAAATACTATGAGCACCCAATTTATTTTTGAATACGTTAACTGGCTCTGCTTCCACTACATCCTGCAGCAATGCATTCCAAGAATGCACCTCCCTCTGACTAAAAAAATATTTCCTAATCATTAATCTAGACCTTTCTTTAAACAATGTGTATCTGTGCCTGCTTGTTCTTGTAGCCGGTTGTATTTTGAAAAAACTTGGTATAGTCTAATTTATCCCGTGACCAACCTGTTCAGCTCACTGGTATTACGTATTTAACTGTATAGCTACTACAGGGTCAGGTTGGCAATGATTGTATTGAGATCTTCTAGAGATGGTTCGAGGTCTAGCTCCTCCATTTTAGGATAGCCTTGAACAGCATCAAGAGCTGTGGGAGTGACCGTACTGTCGCATGAGTAGAGCTCAGAGCAATGCTCTACCCATCGCTGCCATCTGCCTTCCATTGTTAATTATTGTATCTCCCCCAATCGATTTGAGCGGTGATGTCTTCCTGTGCACGGGACCAATAGCTTTTTTTATGCCACCATACATTTTTCTGATATTGCCATCCTGACGTTTCCACTGATGTAGAGCCAATACTCAATTTCACAGCGGCGAGCTGTTTGCTGAACTTGGCTCCTTGCTAATTTTAGAGATTGCAGAGTAACTGCATTTGGAAGGCACTTGTAGTTAAGAAGAGCAGTGCACTTTGCTTCGGTTATGGGTGTCATATCATTGTTTTTGGCTTGGAACTAATCATTGGATTTACAGTGCTTCTTCCAAAAATAGCGTAGTACTGTATTTGTTGGTTCGAAGTTCTTTCCAGTTTTCTGTAACAATGGTGCTACGTTGTGTAATTCTGAGTTTCCTCGATGGTGTTGTTAAAGCGAATTATCAGTGCAGGATCTGACATTTTCCTCGTGTCGATGCGTGGCTTACCTTCGTGTATGGTGTGATACAACTGTCATGGCTGCAATCTTATTTTGCAAACTGGCTGAGCGCGTGTGCCGAGAGTCACAATGTGGATTTTGATCTGGAAGATCAACGATCGACATGATCTTCTATCTACGACAGCTACAAGAAAAATCACGCAAGCAAAACAAGCCTTTTTATGTCGCTTTCATCGACCTGACAAAAGCATTCGATTGCATTAGCAGGGCTGGACTCATCAAAATCCTTTCAAAAATAGGCTGTCCTAAAAGCTGCTGCAGCTTATAATGTCATTTCATAAGAATATAAAAGGAACAGTTCAATTCGTCAGTAATACACCATAGCCATTCACTAATCAATGAGATGTTAAACAAGGCAGCGTCCTGGCCCCACAACACTATACAGAATATTTTTTGCCTTGCCACTGAAGCACGCATTTGGTCACACTAAATCAGATGGCCGTCTTGCGAGATTCAAAGCTAATATCAAGAACAGGGAAGTTATTATCAAGGACTTGTTATTTGATAATGACACTGCGTATATCATTCACAGTGTGCATGAACTCCACAGATTGATACATCGCTTTTCCCAGGCGTGCAAAGATTTCAGCCTCACAATAAGGCAAAACAAATGTGCTTTGACAAGAGGTAGATACCACCCATCGCTATCGATAACTAGGAACTGGCAACTTTGGACCAGTCCACTTACCTGGTGTCCCTCATCAATGATAAGCTCTCCCTAGACCTCGAATTAGGCAATCGTATTGGCAGAGCTGCCACCATATTGTCTCGTCTCACAACACGTGCCTGGAAAAACCCCAAACTTACAGCCAAGGCCAAGGTCATGGCCTACTTTGCCTGTGGTTTTCCAAGGTCGCATCAAATTTTAGTCACATGTGACTGAAATGGGGCTTCTACCACTATAAGTTCTATCTTTTTGTTGTTTTGAAGCTCGTGTTTCTGCCATTCTGTCAGACGTTTCGTTTCCTTGTATCTCCCTTCGTCCTGATATTCATTTCAGAGTAACATTAATCGGACAGGTTGTGATTATGTTGTTGATCGCCGTTCCTGCTAAGCATATCTCTTTATTGCTGCATGGGATGTGTTTGAGTGCCCCAAATACCGACTTTGATTCAGTACAAATCACTGAGTTAACCCCTTCCCGTAAGTCTAACACAAATAACGAATATCACAATTATAAAACCTGTACACTGAAGGTGGTCCGGGATTAGGCACTCAAGTTGGGGATGCAATGTTCATCATCATATGGTTGATCAGTCCTAAGACTGGTTTTAAAGTTGTTTGGGCATCTTTCTCCATTTAACCATATCCTCTGGCTGATCAGTCCTAAGACTGGTTGTAAAGTTGTTTGTGCATCTTTCTCCATTTAACCAAATCCTCTGGTTGAGCAGTCCTAAGACTGGTTGTAAAGTTGTTTGTGCATCTTTCTCCATTTAACCATATCCTCTGGTTGATCAGTCCTAAGACTGGTTGTAAAGTTGTTTGGGCATCTTTCTCCATTTAACCATATCCTCTGGTTGATCAGTCCTAAGACTGGTTGTAAAGTTGTTTGGGCATCTTTCTCCATTTAACCAAATTCTCTGGTTGATCAGTCCTAAGGCTGGTTTTAAGGTAGTATGAGCATGTCTCTCCATTTTACCCCGTGCTATGGTTGGTCAGTCCTAACAATGGTTGTAAGGTTGTTTGAGCATGTCTTCCCATCTGAACTATCCTCTTTATTTAAGCATATCTTCGTACTTTAATATCTCTGCATGCCTGAGATGTAAAGGTGAGTCTTCCTCGCTGCTTTATCAGCACGCTCGGAATATGAGAAAAGCTACTACGACCCGCCACTCAACGCCCTCTTCAGGGCACACAAAAGAGTAAACATACTCATTATGGGCATACGACAACAACAACGTGTAATGTCGAGACGAATTAAAACATTCTGACAGTGAAGATAACTTGATCTGAGCTTGTTTAACTTCGAGATAAAACATCTAAAAAGTACAAATATCTGAGATTCGAATGCTGTAATAAATACAGATGATCTCTGCTACGCGGTTAGAATGCCTGTGTGGTTTCTTTCCGAGAGGGGGTGGCAGGGTCGTTGTTTAGAGTAGCCGTGCGCGCGTGACAACGTGCAGAATCAAAATGGAGATCAGGCAGCGAACTCGGCTCCGAGGTGGGTAACTGTGACTTGTATCTGACTCTCAATCCTTGCATTGGAAGTCGCAGAAGGACTCCGTGTGGCTTTAGTGGAATGTGGACATAGAGACCTGGAACCTCCGGGATCGTGTGTATCTATTCTCCTGACCATGCTAGGGTTTGTGGGAATGAAAGAGGTCATATCCTGACCTCACGGACATCCACAATAGGGAAATTGGCAATGGATGGAGGGGACATTTTGAAATCGATCAACGACTGCCTTTTGGATGAAGACTGCAGTCGGTGAACCAATAACGCACAGATTTTGAAATTGTGCGAATGTTCAGCGAAGAGGGACGGTTAAGTGACCAGAGCAGGACTGTGTTGAAACAGTGAGCTATGGGAACCATCAGCATCTACACTGTTCGCCGTTTACTGAATTAGACTGAGCACCTATGGGTCTGCCAATAGAACAATAACCTCTAACAATGCCCTCTAACAGAACAAGATTGTTATACGGTTAAAAATGGCAGACGACAGCCTTTTTAACCAAAAATTCAAACCAGAATAGGGGCGCCTTGAGAAGATAACGTTTATCTATTCGTCATGTGGGGTTATCGAGTCAAAGTTAATGAAACTTTTTGAGAGTAATGTCAGTCGTCCCACTGCACTGTTTTGTGTGTTCAGTAATCTGTCTATCCTTGACTACTTTTGTGTTAAATATCTGTCTATACATTACATTCTTTGTGCTAAGTAATCTGTATATCCATTACTTCATATGTGTTAAGTAATCGGTCTATCCTTGACTACTTTTATGTTAAATATATGTCTATACATTACTTTCTTTGTGTTAAATAATCTGTTTATCCTTGACTTTCTTTGCGTTCAGTAATCTGTCTATCCTTGACTTTCTTTGTGTTCAGTAATCTCTCTATCCTAGACTTTATTTACTTTCAGTAATCTGTCTATCCTTGACTTTTTGCTTTCAGTAATCTGCATATCCTTGGCATTCTTTGCTTTCAGTAATCTATCTATCCTTGACTTTCTTTGATTTCAGTAATCTGTACATCCTTGACTTTATTTGTATTAAGTAATCTGTCTATCCTTGACTTTATTTGTTGTTCAGTAATATGTCTATCTTTGACTGTCTTTGCTTTCAATAATCTGTATATTCTAGATTTGTGTGTGTTAAATACTGTCTATCCTTGACCATTTTTGCGTTCAGAAATCTGCCAATCCTTGACTTTCTTAGCTTCCAGTAATCTGTCTATGCTTTACTTTCGTTGCTTTCAGTAATCTGTCTATCCTTGACTTTCGTTGCTTTCAGTAATCTGTCTATCTTTGACTTTCTTTTTTTTCAGAAATATTTCTATCCTTGACCATTTTTGCTTCCAGTAATCTGTCTATCCTTGACTTTCTTAGCTTCCAGTAATCTGTCTATCCTTGACTTGTGTTGCTTCCAGTAATCTGTCTATCTATGAAAATCTATGAATACCACATTCCGGTATCCTGATTCGTGCACTTCTCAAGGGGCATCCAACTTACAAGTAAGCAGTGGGTGGTGGAGGCAGAGAGAGTGGTGCTACAGCCGGGTAGAACTTGCAAACCCACGAACCTGACCAGTACTGGCCGTCTGATCAGAAAAGAGATAGTAAATGTCAACCCTAGATCCATCAGCCCAAACCAATCCAGCATGGAGACTACTTCAGTGGGCAGGAATATGCAAATCGTCTGCTGGTCACTTCGTGACGAATCTACACGACTAGAATGAGAAAAGGAATCTCTACAGACGCTGCAGAGTCTTCTAAACCAGTGTAAAGACGTTAAGTTAAGAACAACTGGAATTGGCCTGGCTAGCCACCAGTTAGTTTTTGCAAAAACGAATAATAATAATAATAAGAAGAAGAAGAATAATAATAAGAAGAAGAAGAAGAAGAAGAAGAAAAATAACACATGATGAATACATGCAGAGTTGTTCGGAAATTAAACAGACGGAAATGTAAAAACTATATGTTGCATTTAAACATCGGAGCATCAATAGTATATATATATATATATATATATATATATATATATATATATATATATATATATATATATATATATATACATACATATATATATATATAGTATGACACAACGATCACTGAATCTGTTATCCACATATTGAAGGAGTTTGTGAAGTTAAATGAAAGTCGAACAGCGAG